>LNAC01000688.1:221158-391721 GCA_002007465.1 Ailurus styani | reverse complement strand
GGTAGGGAGGGAAAAATAATGAAACAAGATGGGATGGGGAAGGACACAAACCATAAGAGACTCCTGATCTCACAAAACAAACTGAGGGTTACTGGGGGGTGGGAGGGTAGGGATAGGGTGGATGGGTTATGGACATTGGGGAGGGTTTGTGCTTTGGTGAGTGCTGTGAAAGATGTAAGCCTGATGATTCACAGACCTGTACCTCTTGGGCAAAGAATAAAAATAAAATTCAAAAAAAAAAAAAAAGAAAGAAATAATCACTAAAACCACATCTCCCAAATTAAAGCACTCCTGACATTTCAATTTCCATCCAGTTCCATATAAAAGAATAGAACTTTGATTTGCCAAATAACTAGAGTTAAATTTTGTAAATAGGAACATGGTCACAAATTTGGGGGACACAAAGAGGCCATATTACATCTTAGAACAGGGCGGGGAAACAGGGGAATCCATAACTGAATTTTAGCACCATGTCTGCCCTTGAGTTTCTGACTGACCTTGAGTAAGTCATGGGAAATCTGTGCCAGTTTCTTTAAACTTGAGATGAAAGGCTTGTGCTAGATATATGACATTCTTTCCAGGCATAAAATTATAGATTCAGTATGAGTGTGGAAGCTGGGGAAACTATCTAAGAATTTTGCAACGTGATCAAGGTATCACCAAAAACCCTGATGATTTTGAAAACAGCCCAGTGGAATGAGAGGTCATTAATGGGTGTAGAGAGTCTAACTATGTGGATGAGGAACTTGTCACAGATACAGGTAAGGTAGAGTCCTTCTTGCAGAACACATTATCATTTAAATTATTTTCCATTTCACATCAAAATCATCCATTTTTTTAAAAAAGTTCCAACAAATAAAAAAAAATGGAGCAGAAAAGAGGTAATTGTGAGAATTCTTGATATTTCTTTTGACTTCCACATGTGTATGACTGTGTTAAGCTTATGATTAAATAGTTTGTAGATTTTTTTTTAATGGCTTGAATTCTTTGTAAGGCAACAACAGCAACAAAAATCCCTATAGGTGCTTATACCACTTAAAAACACATTATTTTCAAACTTCACTTTTATGGCCAGGAAAGGTTCATGCTAAATATTGTAAAATATATTCTACATATGTACATTTGTTTCACTGCTGATATGTACCTGGTGAGTTCCCAGAAGTATTTGGAAGTAACCAGATCCCTACTTCTTTGTTCTTCTATAGTCAACAAAAATGCATCTTAGTTAAGGGGTTATTTGGGCCAATGGCCTGGCCAAATTTAAACAAAGGGTGAGAATAACAGTGATTTGGCTAAATGGTTACCTCTGTTGTCTTTTCCTTTTGCACTTTTAAAGTTGTCATTGGAAATAGTAGCATTCTATCTTAACAACTGACTTTAAATCTTAATGTTTTATCAATTTTCCAGCCCTACATGCTTGAAGTTATCCTGAGCTCCAGAAGTCATCCCTCTAATTCCCATTGATTGATTTTTTTAAATCCCAGATTAACAGAAATTGGGGATTAGAATGATATAGTAAAACTGCAGATGGTGCTTCATGCTTTTGAAGAAGCAATGGAAATTATAATTTATTTAAACTTTTGTATTTGTGTCTACGGAATCTGAGGGATAGTGGCTAAAAGCAGATCAGAGGAAACAAACTATTAAAAAAATAAAAATAATGCTGCTAACTGAGAGAGGAATTATTCTATTATGATATCTATTTATTATTATATCTTCTATTATGAGAGAGGAAACTCGTAGATACAAATATTCATTAATCGGTCTGACTGTGAGATACTCTTGATGGCACAGGTTCAACAAAAAGCAGAGACTCTTGTTGAGAGAGTAGTCCATGTTTAGAAAGATTCTAGAGGCCAATATAACGGTTTGCAGCTGACTACAGAGATTGCAGCTGAGCACAGCCTTCCTAGAGTAGCAATGACCACCCAAGAGTGAGAATTAAACAAAACTTCTTGTGTGAGCACAAAATCACCCAATATACCGATTAGTTTCCACAAATATGTCCTCCAAGCTTTGCTGAATTAGTTTCCTTTTTAGTTATGCTCACCTAATCGTAATAGTCAGTTTCGGTCAGTCAAAAATAGTGACATAAGAAAATATAAAATAAAACATAAAAATAAATATGAGCAATGTTGCATCTATTCAATTAATGTTATTTAATGAAGATATAATTAATCTGTGTATCCCATTTTATAGCCAAGAGATACAACATCACAAACCTTTTTCTTTTAAAATTAAATGCCTTTGAGAGTCAGAACCACCCTCTGGAAGAATGCTTTTCTTGCCTCTTCGAAATCTTTGCTTTGATACAAAATGGTCTTTGGGATGTTGATCAAAGGACTCAGTCTTGGTCTGTGTGCCTGGAGAAAAGGAAGGGCAAGGAGCCTGCTGTCAATCCCTTGACTAAGCTTTCCTATTGCAGTTGCTCTTCCTACCACAAGGTGTCAGTAGTGAAATATAGGCCATCCTTTCCGGGTGGGTCCTGGTCACCTTATCTGTGGTCAAAAAACTCTTTGCATTGCAGGTTTAACTGGGGCAGCCTGAATAATCCCTATCATGAGTCCTGGGGACATGTTAGCCTTCAGGCACCCCAATTCAAGAAAAGATTTCTGCAAATGTAGGACAGCTGTTAACTTGCAAAAGAGATGTTCTCTCTTCTCAGAGTGCTTCTGCTTAGTTCTATTCCCCAGGTGACCAGTAGAGTGACTTTCAACAGATTAATTAATTAAACTAATAACAATTATTATAATAATTAACTATTATATAAAGTTTATTATGTGAAACAGAGGATTTAATACAAGTGACATAATATTAATTTAATCCTCACAATCCTAGGAGTTTATCCTCATGACTATCATTGTATAGAAAAGTAAACTGAGGTACATAGGTGTTTGCAATTTTCCCACAGCCATACTACTTGCAAGCTCAGTTATCAAGCCCTGATGATTTATCACTAGGGACTATGCAGTTACCCACACAAGGCAATTCTTTTAACTGGTATCCAGGCATTTTCCTCAAGGCTGGTGAGGCATGGAAGGGCCTCTACTCTCTGACTTTCTCCCCTGAACCCTAACAAAGAGAAAGTCCCTCCCATCCTCAGGCCCCAAGGCACATTTCTATTTCTAATTGGAGAAAAAAGGTGAGAATTTTTGTGATAAGCCACCTTTGGATAAGCTACCTTTGGACTTCTTGTTATCACCCTCATTCAGTGTTCTTCTCTTTCCAGGCACATGGAAGGATCATACTTTCTCAGGCCTTTGTAGCTTCTCCCTTGAGTGGTCAAATTGGTGTGGAAGCAACCTTTGTTAGTTCAGGCCAAAGCATTTGCAAGTGATGGTCCTCTAGCACTTTTTTCCCACCATGGCCTTTGAGGTTGTCATGATAACTAGCCAGGGCAGCCAAAATATGGTGAAACCTTATCAACCAGGGAAGTTGAGTGACTGTGTGGATGGAGCACAGCTTCCCACCCCATGCCCACCTCTACACTGAATCATGTTGAATAAGAGACCTAAAAAATAAACCTTTATTGTGTTAAAGGATATTTAGTTTAATTTGTTTCTAGGTTTTCCTGCCTTAACTCACACATGTAGTTCCAGGTACAAAGCCCAGACAGCTGTTGGGAATGCCCCATTTACTTTAAACAACAACCTTCAATAAGCCTGAATACCAGTTTTCTGGCAGACTCAGAAAGAAGGCAAAAGGACATCACAGTTTCATAAATAGGAGACAAAATAAAGAAGTTGGGGTCTCTAAGGACTATGGCTGAAGAAACTAATAAAGTGGAAAGACTTCCCTCAGACAAAAGGGCCCAGATAGCTAATGCAGTGCTCAGAAACTGAACCTGAAATCTGAATTGACAAAAGCCAGTTTGCATGTACAAGGCCTTTGATCCTCTAAGTGGCCCATAACATCAGGAGTCTCTTGGCCACAGAACAATCACCTTATTTAGTTCATATTAGAGACCACTTGAGAAGAGAATTTACCTCATGCCTACTTATGAATGAGTGGTCATTCAGTCATCAGACAGCAGATGACTCCTGCCATAACCAAGAGAACTACTCCCTCTGCATGTTGAGCAGACACAGATGTGACGTCAGCACACTTCTCAAGTGCTCTTAAGTCCAGGGGTTTCCTTTCTGTTTTATAATCGATTATTCGAAGCTGATCAAGATGGCAGAGTAGGAAAATTCTGAGTTCTCTTTATCCCATAGATACACCCAAACTATACAGATAGAACTTTCTCTGAGAAGGATCTGTAGACTAGCAATATCTGTAGACTCCTCTGAGGGGAGACAGATGTCGATATAGGTAGATAGGTCAAAGAGGCAGTCTAGTCAGGACCTACACCCCGAGCACTACAACCCATAAGTTAGAGGAATATCACAAATGAAGACATTTTCCCTGAGGAGCAAGGGGTTCAAGCCCCTTATCAGGCAACCCTTCTCTGGGTACCAGAAAGACAAGACTCTGTAATATCTGGTTTTGAAAATCAATGGGGCTTAGCTTTCAGGGAGCCAGAAGGCTACAAGAAACCAAGACTTTACTCACAAACTCACTTGCTCTGAGACCCAACGGTAGGCAGCAGTTTGTAATGCACCTGGGCCACTTGTGAAGGAGATATACTGAATAATTTTAGAGTGTATGCTGGAAGGGCTAGAACTTATCGGAATAGACATGCTGATGGATGCTATTTTTCTTATTCTTCTGCCAAGCTAGTTCGGTGCTGGTAAGTGCCATTTCTGATACTCTCCAACTACCTTTGTTCCACCCTGGCATTCTCCTTGGACCCTCCCTTCCCAAACTATGGGCCCAGTAGGGGTACCCCCCCAACACCAAGTATCTCTTGGTCTGCCATGACCAGTGGGCAATCTTGCCCTGGACCAGTGTTCTGCAAAGTAGCTTCTGCCCTGAAGTTGGGTGGCCCCCCATTAGCACATCAGCAGCAATCACAGCCCAGCCACAAGAAGAGGGAACATATACCCTACAGAGGGGGCAATCCTGGAACACTTGGTTAAAAAGGGGGTTTTCACTCCCGGGCCCCCTAGGACACTTTCTTCATAAGAACACTCCTTCAAGACTAGACATTTAAGGGACTTAGGGCACCTGGGTGGCTCAGTGAGTTAAAGCCTCTGCCTTCGGCTCAGGTCATGATCCCAGGGTCCTGGGATCAAGGGCACGCTTTGGGCTCTCTGCTCTGCAGGGAGCCTGCTTCCTCCTCTCTCTCTCTGCCTGCCTCTCTGCCTGCTTGTGATCTCTCTCTCTGTCAAATAAATAAATAAAATCTTTAAAAGGGACTTATAGGGCACCAAGCATACTAATATTTACATTATAGGAGTCCTAGAAGAAGAAGAAGAGAGAGAAAGGGGCAGAAATCTTATTTGAAGAAATAATAGCTAAAATCTTCCCTAACCTGAGATAAGAAACAGACAGCTAGGTACAGGAAGCACAGAGATCCCCAAAGACGAGAAACCAAAGAGGTCCATACTAAGGCACACTATAATTGAAAGGACAAAAATTAAAGAAAGACAAAGAATCTTAAAAACAGCCAGGGAAAAACAACTACTTACATAAAAGAACACCTCCCTTCCCTCCAAGACTGTCAGGTGTTTTCTCAGGAGAAACTTTGCTGTCCAGAAAAAAGAGTCATGATATATTCAAAGTGCTGAAAGGAAAAGCAAAACAAAATAAAACAAAATAAAACCAAAACCCAAAACAAAACCAAAAATCTACAACCAAGAATACTCAACCCAGAATTTTTCTTTTTTTTTTTAACTTAGAATTAAAGGAGAGATAGAGTTTCCAAGACAAACAAGTTAAAGAAGCTTATCCTCACTAAAACTCCTTAAAAAAAATATTAAGGGACTTCTTTAAGTTCCTTTTAAAGAAAAGACTGTAACTAGAGTCAGAAAATCATGAAACAAAATACCTAACTGGTAAAGCAAACAAGTAGCAAAGGCAGTGGATCTAACAGGTCTAGAGCTAGTATGAAGGTTAAAAGACTAAAGTAGAAAAATCAACTATATCTACCATAAGTATTTAAGGGATACACAGAACAAAAATATGTAAGATATGAAGTCAAAAACATAAAATGGAGGAGGGAATAAAAATGTGCCTTTAGAATGTGTTTGAATTGAAGTGACTTTCAACTTAACATAGACTGCCACATGCATAGACTGTTATATATGAACTTCATGATATCCGCAAACCAAAAGCCTATTATAGATACCTCAAAAATAAAGAGAAAAGAAACCAAATATAACACCAGTAAAGAAAGCAAAAGAAATACTATGAAATGAACCAAAATACAATGAACAAAATGGCAATAGTACATATCAATAAATAGTTTAAATGCAAATGAATTAAGTTTTCCAACCACAAGACATAAGGTGACAGAATGAATTAAAAAACTAGACTCATCTATGTCCTGTCTATAAGAGAATCACTTCAGAC
This sequence comes from Ailurus styani, assembly GCA_002007465.1. Classification (NCBI taxonomy): domain Eukaryota; kingdom Metazoa; phylum Chordata; class Mammalia; order Carnivora; family Ailuridae; genus Ailurus; species Ailurus styani. The sequence goes on along the minus strand of LNAC01000688.1, from coordinate 385,268 downwards.
CTAAAGACACATACAGATTGGAAAGTGAAGGGCTGGAAGAAGATATTCCATGCAAATGGAAAGTAAAACAAAGCTGGGCTAAAAATACTTACATCAGATAAAAATTTTATAGCAAAAGTTTGTCTTTTCAATAATAACTTTCAACAAAGTGAGTATAAAGGGAACGTATTTCAACATAATAAAGCCCATATATGACAAATCCGAAGTTCACATTAGACCTGATGGTGAAAACGTGAAAGTTTTTCCTCTAAGATCAGGAACAAGACAAATATGCCTACTCTTACCACTTTTATTCAACATTGTACTCTAAGACCTCGCCACAGCAATCAGACAAGAAAAATAAATAAAAGGGATCCAAAATGGTAAAAAAGAAGTAAAACTGTTACAGATTACATATTATATATAGAAAACCCTAAAGAATACACCAAAAGATTAAAAAAAAGTAAAAGTAATAAATGAATTCAGTGAAGTTGCAGGATACAAAATTAATATATAGAAATTCATTGTGTTTCTATACACTAATAAATTATCAGAGAGAAAATTAAGGGAAAAATTATAATTGCATTAAAAAGGATAAAATACCTAGTAATAAATTTAACCAAGGAGATGAAAGACTGTACCCCGAAAATTATAAGGCATTGGTGAACAAAACTGAAGATAACCCTAAAATTGTGAGGAACCACAAAAGACCCTGAACAGTCAGAGCAATTTTGAGAGAGAGCAAAGCAGGAGATAATGTTCTCTAACTGCAAACTGTAAAACAAAGTTATAGTAATCAAAACAATATGGTACTGACATGAAAACAGATACATAACTCAATGGAACATAGTAGAGAGCCCACAATTAAACCCAGGCTTATAGGGTCAATTAATCTATAACAAAGTAGACAAGAATATATAAGGGAGAAAAGACAGTCTCTTCAAAAAATAGTGCTAGGAAAATTGCACAACTATGTGAATAAAAAAGGAAACTGAACCATTATTTTACATAATGAATAAAAATAAACTGAAAATGGATTAAAGACTTAAATATAGGACCTGAGACCATAAAATTCCTAGTAGAAAACATAGGCAGTAAGAACTTGGAGATCAGTCTTAGCAACATACTTATGGATTTGTCTCCTCAAACAAGGGCACAAAAGCAAAAATAAAGTAGGAGTATATCAAACTGAGGAGCATTTGGACACCAAAGAAACCAATCAATAAAATGAAATGGCAACCTACTAAAGGGAAGAAGAGGTTTCCAAGTTTTGTATTTGATTTTGTATTCCATAATTGGATATTAACCCAAATTATAGTAGGAACTCATACAACTCAATGCCAAAAAAGAATCCAATTAAAAAATTGGCAGAAGTCCTGAGTAGACATTTTTCCAAAGAAGATATACAGATGGCCAACAGACATATGAAAAGGTGCTTGACATCATTCATCATCAGAGAAATGCAAATCAAACCACAATGAGCTATCACCTCACACCTGTCACAATGGCTAGTATCAAAAAGACAAGATATAACAAATGCTGGCGAGGATGCGGAAAAAAGTGAACACTCATGAAAAGTTGGTGGGAATGTAAATTGGTACAACCACTGTGGAAAACAATATGGAGATATGGAGATCCCTCAGAAAGTTAAAAATAGAAATACCTTAGAATATAGCAATTCCATAGCTGGTATTTATCTGAAGAAAATGAAAACACTAATTCAAACAACTGTGCATACGTAGTCTTACCACAGCATCATTTACAATAGCCAAGATATGGCACCAATCTGTTCCACTGATAGATGAATGGATAAAGAAGATACAGTACACACACACACACATACACACACACACGAATATTACCCAGTCATCAAAAGTAGTGAAATATTCTCATTAGTAACAACATGGATGGTATTATGCTGAGTAAAATAAGTCAGACAGAGAAAGACAAATACCACATGACTTTGCTTATATGTGGAATCTAAACAAAACAAATGAATGAACAAAACATAACCAGAGTCATAAATACAGAGAACGAATTGGTGTTTGTCAGAGGGGAGGGTAGTGAGGGGATGGGTGAAACAGGTAAAGGGGATGAAGAAGTACAAACTTGCAATTATAAACTAAATAAGTCACAGGGATGTAAAGTACAGCATAGACAAAAGAGTAAATAATACAACATAATATGATATAATAATATATAATAATAACTTTGGTGACAGTAAGCATTTCGCAATGCATATAAATGTCAATCACCATGTTGTTCACTTGAAACTCATATGATATTGTATGACAGCTATACTTCAATAAAAGTAATAAATAAAATGCAGATTTGTACTGAGAAAAAACAAAATAAGATCATTAATTAGATTCATTAATGAGGGCCACGATTATGTGAAAACGATGATCTTAGAGGCACTGTTTTCTGTCCTCTTTTTTAACTTCATTATTTGTTTCAGAGATACTGCATAATGGCTAAATTGGAAAAACTTGATGGTATTTTATTGTATTTATATAACATAATTTCAGGTGCCTATTGATTCATATTTTAATATTCTCCAGGTTTTTGTTATTACACATAGTGCTATTATAAATAAATAGCTCTTATGTATTACATTGGTAATATTGTATAAGGTGAATTGAAAAAATGCATTCATGGCTGCTAGGTCAAAGCATATGTGCATTTCTATTTTTATAAACACTGCCAAATTGCCTCCAGAAATTTTGCACCAATTTATTCTCCCATCAGTGTTTATGAAAGCCCTTGTGTCCCCACACACTTGCTGGTACTGGGAATCATTAAGCTTTTTTAATTTTATTTTTCCAGTAGCAATATCCTTATTTTATTGTTGTTCCCATTTGCTTTCCTTTAGTTGCTGCTAATGCCAAAGATCTTTCTATATGCTTATTGGCCATTGTCCTGTACATGGTATACTATATGTTTATATCCTTTGCCCATTTTTTATCTTTATTTGTTCATATTTTTTCTCATTGATTTATAGAAGTTATTTTAAATTAACACAATTGCTTTTTAACCTACCTCTTTGCTGTGATAATAATTTCCCATTCCTGTCAGACCCTCTAGCTTTGAATTACAATTCTGCTATTGTACTAGCACTGCAATCTTGGGAAAGGTATTTAACCAATCTGTGCCTCAGTTTTCTCATCTTTAAAATCAGTATAAGATAACCAGCACATAGGGCTTTATGAGGATAAATAAGTTTATATATATAAAACTGTAGTATAATGTATAATTTACAGTAGTTACATGTTAACTCTCATTTTCCTACAGTTAAATTTATCCATCTTTTCCTTTATGAATTTTGGGTAATAAATCCTGCTCAGAAATCAAAAAAAAATTTTAAATTCCTGATTTTTTTTAAAGATTTTATTTATTTATTTGACAGAGAGAGAGAGATTACAAGTAGGCAGAGAGGCAGGCAGAGGGAGAGGGGGAAGCAGGCTCTCTGCCAAGTGGAGAGCCACATGCAGGGCTTGATCCCAGGACCCTGATATCATGACCTGAGCAAAAGGCAGAGGCTTTAACCCACTGAGCCACCCAGGTGCCCCTAAATTCCTGATTTTTTAAAAAGCAAGTAACAGGAACAGATAACTATTCTCAAACATATTTGGTCTATGCTTTTATCCAAAGCTAATTGGTTAAAACCCTGAGCACATGTCTGGGGCTATCTGATGTCCCAGCAACTTGGAATGTTTCAGAATTTGCACAAATAGTAAAGAAAAAAATGCAGAAATTATTTAGAATTGCACTTGCACCGTGATTTTTATGCTAAGGCTTAAAACTTTTTTCTAAGCTCTGTCTGAAATTTGTAAGGGACCCACTTGCTCCTGAGGTCCTTCCCATGCTGGCCCTAATAAGTGTAAAGGGACTAGTCTTTCTTGCAGAGGGTCTTCTTATCTTACTTCCAAGGCAGCAAGTACTGCCCAGACATGTCCTCTATCTTTCTGACACATTCGCCCATGGAATATGGAAGCTGGCTCATGCTGTATGGATGTTTTCTATAAAACACAGTGAAGGGCATAATTTGCATACCCATCCTGAGAGTTCAAGGATAAGCAGTAACTGAATTGTAGACACAGGGAAAAATATCTCCTTGGCAGGGAACTAAAGTAGAAGGCCTACTGTCCAGAGAGGACTACCCATCAAGACCAAAGGGAATTGCTTGGATTCCAGGTGGACAAAACTTCACCTGGTGGTTTAACCAAGGTTCTTATTAGCTTTTTCTATGCATGTAATGATTGGTTCATGAAAAAGGGAAGACTTAATATATTGTCAGTGGGTCTGGACAGGTTTTTAAATTCTGTAGAACTTCCAAGGAGAAGCACAATCCCCTGTATTCCCTTTGCCTCAGGCCCAAATGTTTCACTGAGTAGCATGGACTTGAAAGTGAAGAGAGAACCAAATTCAATTTCTGGCTTCATCATTTGACCTTAATATTTTTTTCTCTTTAAATGGGGGTGCAAAACATGAAGCAATCACAATTATTAATGAGATTAAGTTATTGAGGTGACATATGTGAGTAACGTAGCCCACTGTTTACCTACTTGTGATTATGTTATTGTTAATCACTTTCTTCAACATCAGAAGGGTTCACATCATAGTTGTTGAGGGGGGAGATCTATATCCTCATGACATATGTCAATGTTTTGAAAAGGTCATACACGGGTCACAATCCTTCAAAAGAGATTCTACATATCTTTGTTATCTTCAGGGGCATATTGAAGTCCTCTAGCATGGAGGGAAACCAACAGTAGGAACTGGCAATGCTTTTTCTGAGCCCTTATCCTTACCTGTTTTGCTAACACCACACCTACATCTAAAGCTACAGCAGGAAGTCAGATTTTGATAAGCCCTGTGCCCAGAAGCTGTGCTTAAACTTTTAAATAGTGCATTTAAAAAGCACTCTTGGAGAGGTTGGATAGTGACATAGTAAAAGAATATGGAAATGGAGAACCCATCTTTAGATAAAATCCCAGCATTTTCAGTAACTGATTTAGCAAATGTTTATTAAGCATGTGCTATGTCCATGGCTCTGTGCTAAGCTGTCATTTACTGACTTTGTGATGCTGAGAAAATTAAAGACTTGCCTATACATAGTTATAAAATTATGTTAAATGAGACAATGTGCTAAAGAATCTGATGTTGGGCATATATACGTGTTCATTAAATGTTAAGCAACTGTTATTGAAATCATCTGCAATAAAATATATAATAACAGTTTAAGTACTTAGCTCTGCATTGGCCTGCAGTATGTGTTATATGTATGTAGATTCAGTATTGAATCTATTTAACATTAATGTGCTGTCAGCCTTCTACATGGTAGGACTTTTAATGACCATAGACCTTCATATACAAAGTAATCTCCCTTTAAGTATGACAAATTACCCAAAAGTTCTAGAAAATTGTTATTTTTAACTCACTACTACTCACTCTACTTCGATATTACAGCCTTGAAAGGACAAGGGAAGGATTTGATAAGAATATTGGAAAATGAAATTCTATGGCATAAGGGCAAATAAAAAAGAACTATATATACATACATATATATATATATGTATAAGTTCCCAAGGAACTTATTAGAGATTTGCAATATTTGACTATCATAAAATCTTATAACATGGATAATATCTTTACTTTTTATAAGAATGAAGCTTGGATAAGTTATACCCTTTACCCAAGATTACCCAACTAATAAAATGTGCTGCCTGAATTTGAAATCAGGTTTGCTAATTTATTTTTTTAATATTTTATTTATTTGAGATAAAGAATGAGAGCACAAGCAGGGGGGTGGCAGGGGGAGAGGGAAAAGCAGGGTCTCCACTGAGCAGGGTATCCTACCTGGAGCTCCATCCCAAGACCCTGAGATCATGACCTGAATGATAGGCAGACACTTAACTGACTGAGTCACCCAGGTGCCCCAGGTTTGTTAATTTAAGAACCAAGTTTGTATGCAACTGGGGATAGAAAAAAACAAACAAACGAAATAATATATGAGATTGTAACAGAGAAAACAAGAAAAGCAGGAAAACTATTATTGTCTCTTTAGTAAGAGAATCTGGCTGTGGGTGGTAAGAATATACATGATGTTTCCTGCCTTGATAGTGTAGTGATATAAAAAGGTTGTCCACTACAGAATCAGGGATTCTAAGAAGTGCACAAAAATAATCATTGAATAAAAAGGTCAATAGTAAGAGAAGAAATAAGTAGGAAAAGTTCCTGGAGAAAGGAAAGAATAGTAAAACAAAGAGAATTATGTTAGGGTTTAAGAGACTGGGGCTGAGGCAGTTGACTTCAACCTGGTGACCAAGAATAATTAAACATAAGAAATCTAGTTCAATGTCACCTTTCCCATCACAATGATTAGGAAAGCCATCCTGGCTCTAGCTTTGGCTTTAGATTCACCAGGGTATATAACACATAGAACAGGTTTCTCAAAGATGTTCTGGAGGAATGGAGGAGGCCCAGCAGGACATTGGTGTGGCCAGATGCGTGTGAATGATGAAATGACTGGTGGCTATAAATCTTTATCTGTGAAGAAGCTGAGGAAAAGAGGCTGCTTTTCACCCCAAAGGCTCTGCAGAAAACTGAAGGCAAGGGAGTTGAAGATGAGAACTAGGCAGATTTGACTAGCAAAAATTCAGGCATTTGAAAATTTATGCCCACACGAAATCCTGGACATGAATGTAATGGCAGCTTTATTCATAATGGCCAAATACTGGGAGCAATCAAGATGTCCTTCAATTGGTGAATGGATACACAAACTCAGCTATATCTATAAAATGGAATGTTTTAAGAGATAAAAAGAAATAAGTTATCAAGCCACCAAAAGACATGGATGAATCTTAAATGCATATGATAAGTGAAAAAAGCAACAGAGAAAATGTTACGCACTGTGTGATTCCAATTATACCATGCTCTAGAAGAGGCAAAACTATAGCAATGGTTGTAAAGGCAAAAGCCATAGTGCTTGCCAGGAGTTTGGGGAGAGAGGAGGAGGGTTGAACATAGGGGAATTTTTGGAGTGTTGAAATCATTCTGTATGATTGTGGTTATATGGCAACATGCATTTTTCAAAATCAATGGAGATTTGTATCAAAAAGAATAAACATTAATGTATGCAAAATTAAAAGAAAAAACAGCATGTGGGTGGTAAGGAGATCCTAGGATAGAATGCAGAATGTGACAAAATTGTCCAACTGTATTACAAATATATGAAACAACCTCACTGAATGGGGTAGGAGGAAAATGTGCTGACCTATATGACTTTGGATATGAGTGGAATCTATAAATCTAAAGGCAAAAGGAACTACATACAAAGGTTGTACTTTAGTTGGTAAAGGTTTTCTCCATGGAATTACTGAGATAGATATATCTACACACACACACACACACACACACACACACACACACTGGAATTGAACAATTAACTAAATTGAACAATTTAGGTAAATGCAAGGAAATTTCTCTACTGTTGGAATGGGAGGTTACAAATAATCAAGAGAAAGAAGTCAGAATGATGCATGTGGTGGTAGATTTGACTTGAAGACATAGATATGATAGAAGTATGTATAAATATGTGTGTATACTGATGTTAGTGTGCACACTTCTATCCTCTTTCTCTGTCAGCTGGGAGGATCCAGAGCTGGCAGTATCTCAGGAGCAATGAGGATACCAGGTATTCAGATGTTAGTTTCTAACACCACTATCCAATAGAAGTAACCAAGGATCCTTGAAGGAATGACATTCTAAGATTGGGGCATGAAGAATACAGGATCAGCCTGGAATATCTTGCAGTGCCAGAAAATAATATAATGCTCAAAAAAAGTGACAATGTTCCATTCATCTGTTGATGGACATCTAGGTTCTTTCCATAGTTTGGCTATTGTGGATATTGCTGCTATAAACATTCGGGTTCACGTGCCCCTGAGGATCACTACCTTTGTGTCTTTAGAGGGGNGGATGGAACTGGAGGGTATTATACTGAGCGAAATAAGTCAATCAGAGAAAGACAATTATCATATGATCTCTCTGATATGAGGAACTTGAGGGTCAGGGTGGGGGGTCGTGGGGGGTAGGGAGGGAAAAATAATGAAACAAGATGGGATGGGGAAGGAGACAAACCATAAGAGACTCCTAATCTCACAAAACAAACTGAGGGTTACTGGGGGGTGGGAGGGTAGGGATAGGGTGGATGGGTTATGGACATTGGGGAGGGTTTGTGCTTTGGTGAGTGCTGTGAAGGATGTAAGCCTGATGATTCACAGACCTGTACCCTTTGGGCAAAGAATAAAAAAAAAAAAGTGACAATGATAGGTGTGTGTCAAAGGGACATAGGATTCAACTGAAAGGGATCCCAGTGGTCAAGGCTAGAATAATTTGGGCATGAAAACAAATGTTGTGTTGATTTATAATCCAAAGCACAGAAAAAATATCCATGAGTAATCCAAATCGATTCAAACAAGCTATTTGAATAAATACATAGGGGAAAAGAGACAAATCTCTTGTGAAGAAGAATTTCACATGATTTATGTATAGGCTTTGCCCTTGAGGTGGTGGAACATAGCTCTCCAGTCCTAGAGTGTGGACTGCACATAGTGACTTTCTTCAAAGGAATATAGAATGGAAAGGGAGAAAAAGAGTAAACTTACATTGGAGAAACCTGAAGAGTATTCCCTTAGCCAAGTGATCAAGGTTAACATCAATGGTGACGAGTCATGTTCACAGTGTGTATCCTTGACATGATGTTATGAGAATGGCACTTTACCTCTGTGGTCTTCCTCCCCCTTCAAACACATCACACCAATCTAAACATGAGAAAACCATAAGATGAATACTAACTGGGGGACATTTTATTAAACACCTGACTGGTGCTCCTCAAAATTCTCCTGGTCACCAAAAACAAGGAAAGTCTGAGAAACTGTCATAGCCAAAAAAAAAGCCTATAGCATCATGATGACTAAATGTAATACAGTATCATGGATGAATCCTGGAACAACGAAAGGATTTTGGGTGGAAACTGGGGGAATTTGAATAAAATATGATTTTAATTAATATGGGTATTAAGGAGGTCACCTATGATGAGCACTGGGTATTAAATGGAAGTGATGAATCATTAAATTCTACTCCTGAAACTAATATTACACTGCATGTTAACTAACTAGAATTTAAATAAAAACTTGAAACATTAAAAAAATATATAAAGTAAAAACAAAACAACAACAACAACAAAAATAACAAATAAGTACTGGTTCATTATTTATAGCAAATGTACCATACTAGTGTAGGATCTTAATGTGCCAAAGCCTAGGTGTGGAATATATGGGGATTTTCAGTGCTATCTTCACAGTTTTTCTATAGATTTCAAATTGTTCTAGTATGAAAGTTTTAAAATTTAAGTCAGGAAAAGAAAAAATTTTTAGATAAATCTTATCCAGGTGTTGTACTATTTTGAAATTAACCTCTCATTAATTCTTATGAGAGCTTCATATATCCCAGGGAATAAACATTTGCTGATTCAAAGATTTGTCTTATGAAGAGCATAATGAATAAAGAAAAAGAGAGATGTGAGTAATATTTCAGCTTCATGGAGTTCTGCCATATTTATTTTGGGAAGGACAATCCACAAGCACAAATTATCATCCTTTAAAATACAAGGTATACACATAAACCCACATACTGGCTCAGCATAAGAGAGAATATTTATATGGAACTTGTTCCCAAATTCCATCTTCAGCCTTTTCAGATTTGCATGATTTTCCCAGTTTATGTTTCTTCTAGAAAAGATTAAATGCAGAATGTGACCCATGTATTGCAAGTCTAGCAAAGAATGGAAAAGTACACAACATTTGCAAAAGCATGGATATATGAATTAGCATTATGTTTCAGGGAAACTTCAAATACATGATACAATGAAAGAGAAACATGGCAAATTCAATAACAACAAAAGTCAATTCTGTATTACACTAAGTACTTTAGCCTACCAGTCACCTCCTTCCTCACTTTTTGCAGATAAGTTCACATTCCTCTCTTCACAGAGAATAGATTATTTGACACTGACTTGAAAACTCACTTTTCACCAATTGATGTTGTTGTGCAGATTAAATAAGTTACTATGTAAAGAAATTAGAATAGTATGGACAAACTAGTACCATTATATGTTATTATTATATATTATAATTATTACTATATGAAATGGATATATATACACATTATATAAACATATATAAAGTATATATATATATACATATATATATATATATATATATATACACATTACAATAGCTACCTCAAATTCAACATCTAAAAATAAAAGTATCTTATTTCCCTTGAGTCCTACTTCTCTAACTAAGGCTCTTAACTTAGTGACTGATGTTGTAATTCCAAAAATCAGAAGTCAATGCAAAATCAGTTCTGTTCACGCTACCTTCTAACAATCTCCTGATTTGGTAACTCCTCACACTCCCCACTGCTACCACTCTGGTTCTTCACTGGTGGACTGATTCTCAACCTGCTTCTATGTCTGTCATATCCACCTTTCCTATGAACTGGAGACAAAGGAACCTCTTGAAAACACATACTTTGGCCGCCTGGGTGGCTCAGTCAGTTAAGTGTCTGCCTTGGGCTCAGGTCATGATCTCAGGGTCCTGGGATTGAGCCTCAGCAGGGAGAAGAAAAATACACCCATACTTACCATGTTGTTTTTCTTTTTGTCATGACGAAGTTCCTGACCAATATTCTAGTCTCATCTCTTGTTGTACTTCATTTTATGTCTTGTTTTTAATTTTCTTTCTCTCTTTTTATGTCTTGTTTTAATTTAGGAAGTTATATGGTCTTCCTGTGTACATTTCTTCTAGAATATTCTGTCAGTTTCACCTCTCCATAGCTAAATTCAGAATTTATCTCCAGTATCATCTCCTTTCAAAAGCTTTCTAACACCTCCAGATTTTAGATGATATGGTCCTTCTAGTCTTTCACAGTTCTGCCTACCTATAAAGGAATCATAGTGCTTGTTACACTTTATACAAGTGTTTCTCTAGCTGCCATCAGAATTATCTGGATGGTTTATTAAAATATAAATTGTTTGATCCACCCCCAGAGTTTGTGAATCAGTACTTCTGGGATGAGACTTAAGAATTTGCATTTCTAACAAGTTCCCAGTTGATGTGATTCTTGTTGATGTGCACTAACTTCTCAGACTCCAGATGCTGCTGAATGAAGCAGTTGGTGTCCCAGAGGAAGACACTGAATGAGGCATGAGGTTGTCATAGCTTGGCTCTGGACTGGAAGAGAGAGACACTGTAGGTGTACAGTTCTGAGAAACCAGAGTCCAAGGAATCAGATAATTAGAATTCTGCTGCACATTAAGGATGAGAGTCATTTTTCCTCAGAAGCAAAGAAATGGTGCAGTCTTTTCAATAAATAAAGACTTCCTATCATAGCTATTATAAGTTATTACAATAATATACTTATTTAAAAACTGCAAAACGTTTTCTAGCTAATCTAGTGCAAAAGTTTCATTTTATATTTAAGGATAACTGCGTAGGACTCAAGTTCTCTATTTGTGGAGAGTCACATTAAAATCGTTGATCAATTAGTGGCGAGTGGGTTCCACCCCCAGGACTACAAATCAGGAATTAGATACATTGTTGCAAAGGGATGCTCCGCAGGCTATCGGTAGGAATCCATGGGGCTCTTGGAAAAGAACGCAGCGAAGATCTAGGTTTAATGTTCCAGGTATTCCAGTTGTAGAAAAGATAGCAAGAGTAGGGGGAGATCCAAGCCCAGCGACAGAGGCTGTTGCTGAGACAACTGGGCAGATAAGCTTTCAAATTCCAGGTTTGCCACTTATCAGCTATGTGACCTTCTTTGAGTCTCCATTTTCTCTGGTGTAAAATTGGGATTCATATATTGGCACACTGAAATGACAGTAGATTATACCAGTTACCACTACTGCAAGGCAGACAGTTAACATGTGGACTCAAGTACAGTAGTGCTTAGGTAGGGCCCTGGTCATAGGCTACAAAGTGAAAGATCATGTCCTGTTCTGAGGTAGAGGATGTGAGATGGACATAGTCAAAACATCCTTGGAAAAAACACTGGCTTTTTTGGGTGTCTTTCTTTCTGCAAATCCCCTCATCTTTGTTCTTCTTACTTCTTCACCTACTACTCAATGTTCAGATTAATTAACAGAGTCAACATTACCCCAGAAAGACTTCTATGATTTGCTCAGGGTGGGGGACGTGGGAAGATGTCCTTCTCCTGGGCTCCAGTATGTAGTATCATGGTGCCATGACTTCTATGTCAGCCTCTCCTCCTTCAAGCAAGTGACTACATTGATTCCTTTTTTTTTTCCCTCAGCATTTACCACAAGACCTGACTCAGAGAAGACACTGTCTTCATATTTGTTGATGTGAGTTAATTCTTTCTGAAAAAGGTGAGTTCATTTTTGTTACATTCTTTGTTACATTCTTTCTGAGAGCCCCGTGGGTTCCTTCCTCTGGTGTTTTTTGTTTGTTTGTTTGTTTTTGTTGTTTTTGTTGTTGTTGTTGTTGTTGTCATTGGTTTGGTTTGGTTTGGTTTGGTTTGGTTTGCAGGACAGTAGCTCATTGCACTGTGTAGAGCTGGTCAAGGCCAGAGCTGGATAGACACAGGGGCAGTTTATATTCTTTCAGGTGTTCATTTCTTGACTCTATGCTGTATTCATACATAGTATTCTGCATATTCAAGAACACTTCCTCATCACACATGATAATGTAGAAGAAATAACAAAATTAATGAGATTGGATCATGACATCAGTGAGAGAGAGAGAAAGAGAGAGAGAGAGAAATCCTAAAGAGTCCTAGCTATAAAATAAGTCTACACACAACAACCAACTTCTTTCTCTTTGGCACAGGCCTTCCCCTAATGGGAGAAGGACACCAGTGCTGAGGGAAGGGGATGATAAATCTGCAACCATCTTCAGTAGCAAAAAGTCTTTTAAGTGCATGACAATGACTGCCAGAGCCTAGAGGCAGGACGATAATATGGATCAAAATATCCTATGGATCAGAGACTAGGAATATGCCTGTAGAATAAAAAGAACTGCCCAGTGACCCCAGAAGCAAGTAGCCAAGCTAAAAAGCAGAGATGTCCCATAGTTCAGAAAGTTAATGACTTATCTTTTAGAAATAAATAACTCTCTGGGGACTCACCAGTGCTTAAATCCCATATCTTTTGAAGGGAGAGTCGTAATCCTGCCATCAAACTATTTGAAGCCTGACCCATCCTCACACAATACTGCAAAAAGAAAGTAGGTGCTCTTTTTTGGAGGTAAATGTATTTATTCCAGTCTTTACTATTCATTTGCGTACAGTGTCTGGCATGTTGTCAAAAATTTATATTCAAGTGGAGTCAATATAAGTCAGTCAATATAAGTAGATCCAGTTTTTGAAAGTATTAGATAGAACTTTCTCACAGTTATGTGTAGCAGCATTGCTGGGGTAATGTGAATTGTAAACCAATACAATCTCTTTGGAAACTAGTTTAACAGTTTCTAGTAAGATGTAATATTCAGTTATCCTACAAGCTAGCAATTATACTCTTAGGTATACTGAAAGGAATTGAAAACATATCCACACAAACACTTGCACACAAACAGAAGCTCTTTCCAAAACTGCTAAAAAATGGACCCAAATTCACCAACAAGGAAATGGAGAAACAACCTATTGTATATTCACACAATAGGATACTACTCAGCCATAAAAACAAGGATCCACTGGAATTTGTTAATGCTAACATCACTAACGAATCTCAGAAATATTATAGTCAACAACAGAAAACAGACACCAACCTATACATGTTATATGATTATATTTTCTTTGAAACTCTAGGAAAAGAATTTAAATTTCTAGTTAGAAAGCAGGTTAGTGTTTGTCTGAGGCATAGTTTCTTGACTGGGTTGGGGTACAAAGGAATTTTCATTACAAATGCTATATCTTGATTTTGGGTTGTTTACATTATATATATATACATATATATATATATAAATACACACACACACACACATATATGTGTGTGTGTGTGTGTGTGTATCCCAATTCATTAAAGTATAGGGACATTTTGGGGCACCTGGGTGGCTCAGGCATTAAGTATCTGCCTTCCGCTCAGGTCATTTTCCCAGGGTCCTGGGATGAGCCCTACCTCATTGGGCTCCTTGCTCAGTGGGAAGCCTGCTTCTCCCTCTCCCTCTGCCTGCAGCTACTCCTGCTTGTGTGCCCCCTCTCACTGTCTCTCTCTGTCAAATAAATAAATAAAATCTTTAAAAAAAGTTTGGGAAAATGTTAATGTATGTACAACTATACTTCACAAATTTGATTTTAAAAAATGAAGGTGGAATAATTGCATTTTGCCTCAGACAAAAGTGGAGAGATTTATCTGTGTCAGACATGGACCACGAGAATTGCTGAGAACAATTTTCAGAGTGAAAAGCAATGGCTCCAGGTGGAAACCTACATCTGAAGGAAAGAGTGAAGAGTATCAGACAATACTTTTTAAAAATATCTGTCTATATGTCTGTGTCTTTCCTTCCATTCACTATCTATCTATCTATCTATCTATCTATCTATCTATCTTCTATCATCTATCATCTATCATCTATCTATCATTTAGTTTTTCTTTCTACATACCCATCTTATTCTGTTCCACCCAAGGGCTACTTTTGGTTTTGTACCTCTCAACTGAGACACTTACCTCACTTTAGTGTAGCTGACTGTTTATAGGTCTGATTAATTTGGCTTTGTGTGTCCCAACGGTATGAACTCTGTTGGTCTTTTTACCAATATTTTCACAACAATTAATATGGTTCCAAGCTGACACAATGAATGAATTGTTGTGAAAGAATTTTTTAAAAATGCATGATTCTATGAAAAAAATGAAAGAAAAATTGAATTTTTGATGCTGAAAAATAGTTTCCTACTTTTCAAAAGAAAAAGTTACTGACAAGAATTTAAAGTCTTGTGACCAATTGCCATATTTATTTATCAATGAAAGAAAAACAATAGACTATTTCTTACTAAACTTGCCACTTTAGGGGACATAACTAATACAACGTAGCTTCCACACTAAACAAGCTGGCAATCTAGCTGACTATTGTGGCACCTGGGTGGCTCAGTGGGTTAAAGCCTCTGCCTTCGGCTCAGGTCATGATCTCAGGGTCCTGGGATGGAGGCCCTCACCGCGCTCCCTGCTCAGTGGGGAGCCTGCTTCCTCCTCTCTCTCTGCCTGCCTCTCTGCCTACTTGTGACCTCTCTCTCTCTCTGTCAGATAAATAAATAAATAACCTTTAAAAAAAATCTAGCTGACTATTAAAAGGTCTACAGGTGTCACAACACACCAGATGTTAGGTATATGATGAGCAGTGAGTGTCCAGAAAGCTCTTTTGTTGAGCAATGTAGCAGATGAGTTCATGAGAAGGCTTCATTTGATTTGAACAAAAAGCAGAGAAGAGAGAGCATGGGCAGTTCAGTTGGTAGATCAGTTTGAGCCATATTTTGTTTGGAAAATGGAGGACATTTCTAGTGACAAAGGAGATCAACTGAAGAGACAGATTTTTATATGCAAAATATTGTGAGATAAGACAAGAAAGATATGTGGGATCAGATTAAGAGTAATACTGAAGGAAGTGACAATTTATTTACCATCATAGAGATGTTATTGGCATCTTTTATTCCTTTAAACCACAATCATTACAAATGCTACCCCTTCTCCCGCCCCCTGTTCTCATATTGCTAGCAATCTTTCAGTGACTTTTATGTACCATTCTTGTGCGAGGGATTTTATATACACTATACTAGAAAACTGTCCTAATAATGGTAAACTTAGAGAAAGACAGTCAGTCTACTGACATTACCCTAGGTCTAATAAGTAATAAGCGGCAGAAGAATTCTAATTGAATTCTACGACTCCAAAAAACCATCCCAGTCTCCTACTCTATATGCTTACAAACAAGGTTTAGTGTTTTCAACATCCCTTAGGCATCAGAAAATCCTCCATGCCCCAGTTATTGTCACGAGATGCGGTAGACTGAGCTTTACATTCCCCATCTATTTCCAATTACATTTAGATTCATAATCGTGATCTTGTGAATAAGATGTTTACTTCTCTGGGTCCTGCCCCTGCCCCCTAGCAGTCCCCATGCCTTGCAGAAGATGGAACCTAATGGTCTATGACCACTTGGAGAAAAAAATTCCTTCTATAGTTGGAAAGCAACATTTCTTAAATTTTGTTTCTTAAACTGCTTGAAACTTCCTCAGAAATAGGTTGCTTACAGATCTGGCTTCTCTCATAGCTCCTTCACTGACACCACACTATCTGGGAAGAAACTGAGCTGTGTTTGAAGGAGAATTTTAGGGTGATGAGGCCCACAGATTATTTTTTTTTTACACACCATTCCGTGAAATATTAAATGTTTCTAACAACCCAAATTACAAAATGAATGAGGGTGTACGCTTTTCACCCTATGTGGTTCTCTCTATTTAGCAGGATTATTTCCTGGTTTCATAGACACAAATCACTTTTTAATGATCTTTCCCATTCAGACATTTGATCTCCTAAAGAGCTGTTGGGCGCATTCAGTGATATTTAATGAACAAGAGCTGCACAGAATGTAAAATAAGGGAGGGAATGGACCAATGGCTCTGACTAAGGCACCATTCAAATATCTTAAAGTCCTAATATTTTACTTTAACACGGGTCCTTTGAAGTTGTCTTTGTGTGATTTCTAGAGCAAGTAGGAGCCCCTGCTCACTGATTGGAAAGGTTCTGTCAGCTTCGTGGGCATTAAAGTCCTCAGAGGAAAGACTCTGCCAGTGAGTTAAGATGATCAGACACAGCAGGTTAAATTTCCCTTGGAGAATTGTTCTTAAGATAGCACATCAAGAGACAAATACATCACCAAATTATGTCTGCATCCTGACAGAAGACATGGGCAAAGAAAAATCATTCTCCTGGTGAGTGGCCCTTAGGTCTCCCTGAGATGAAAGTCTGACTCTGCAAAGGTATTCCCTGCCCCCCACATTCTTCTCTGCTGCTGTTTCTCCCATTCACTTTTTCCATACAATGTATTACCATTTCAAAAACATGCATCCAGTGTTCATTTGTGGCTGGTTTCCACTGACTGCTGTAAATATAAGCAGATATGAAACATGCTTTGGGGTCGTGTGACAGAAATAATAGAGGTTTTCTATAAAAGACTCATGATATCTTCACAATGCAACTAATAGATGGAGGACCTTGAAGACATTTCTTCCTCAAATCTAGCAGGCATAAGAACATGTCCCTGGGGTTTTAAAAGATACCATCATTTATACTACCATTTGGGGGCTTGAAGCCCCCACATTAAAAAAAAACAAACATTTTTGCAGGTGTATTAATTCCATTTTGTCAACTAAATGCTAAATTTCTTGAATACAAAAATTTGGCCATCTAAAATACCTGTTATTGTATTCACATGACAGTCTAGATTTTATTCTTTCTCAATTCGTTCTTTGATATATCACAACTCAGTTTGTGCTGCACTATAGCAAAGTTACTTCGATTCAGGTACGAACACACTAGTTGACTCATCAGCTGTATTCATTCTGCTAGAATGCTGTCTGTTAAATCTTTTAAATCTGAGTTTTAGAGATATATTCTCCAATTCTCTTGACTTTATCTGGTAATTTGTAAACCAGATGCAATATTCTCTAAATGTCTTCAAAGGCATGAATTCTTCAGCTTTCAGATATCCTTTTTGTTGATTTTGGCTTCTTTCATATTATTAGTTGAATTTCAAATCTCAGTGAGTTTTAATTATTCTGTTTTGGTAAATTCCTGCTTAACTGCCTGTTAGATGCTAAAACCTGCCTGCTGAGGTAGTGGTAGACAGGACACAGGGTGACAGCTTTTCCTCTGGGTGTGGAGATTATCCTGCTCTCCCCCCCACCCTTAGGCAGTAGCAATTTCCCTCTTACCTGGCCTTTGGTCAAAAGCCCTTGCGGACAGCTCCCTTGTGTGAGCAAGAAGTGAGGAAAAGCAAGGTTTATCTTCTTGAGTGCAACTCCTTTAGCTTCTTGACTTCTCTTATCTGATGGTAAGAAGTTTCCCAGGAGTTGTCTTTCTTGCATTTCAGGCTGTGGTGTTCCCTGGATTTATTTGTCTATGATTATCACTCATTTGCTTTCAAAATTTGGGAATTCTTTAACATATGTGGCCTGCTAATGGCACTTTTTAACAAATAATTTATTCAGTAATGATTTATCGAACATTTACTACCGAACAACTACTATTCTAGGGCTTGGGATTCAACAATGAACCAAAGAAACAAAAACATGTACTTAAAGGGTTAGATTAGAGAATAAGATAAGTAAGAAAAAAAGAAAAAAGATATATAGTCTAATGATAAAGGTTAAGTGCTTCCAAAATTAAAAAAAAAAGTGGGAGGAAAGAGAAAGGAAGGGAGGGAAGAAGGAAGAGAGGACAGAACAGGGAAGTGATAAATAGTAACAGGGGATGCCATGTCATACTTTTCGGGGAGCAAAGAATCAGTGAGGATGTACAATTTGTGCAGCCATATGAATGAAATAAGGTATATGGATACATATGGGAGAAGAAGAAATGACAGGTGTAAAGCTCTCAGGTACGGCATGTTGGACATGGATATAGGGCAGGGGTTTGGAAGGCCAGGGTGGGTAGAATTTTTAAGCAACAGGGTAAAGAATAGTAAGTCAGCTTGAACAGACAGTTTCCTTCTTCTTCTTCTTTTTTAAAGATTTTATTTATTTATTTGACACACAGAGAGAGATTACAAGTAGGCAGAGAGGCAGGCAGAGAGAGAGGAGGAAGCAGGCTCCCCGCTGAGCAGAAAGCCTGATGCGGGCCTCGATCCCAGGACCCTGAGATCATGACCTGAACCGAAGGCAGATGCTTTAACCCACTGAGCCACCGAGGCGCCCCGAACAGACAGTTTCATACAAAGGCACATTATGGAAAATTTTTCTGTCGTTTCAATTATATTATTGTATTGTCAACATATCAAAGACATTATATTCTTTCAGCAAAGGGGCTTAATTGTTTTTAACAACATTTCCCATTTATACTTTCTCTTATAACATCTATTAATATCACAAAGAATTAGTGCTCAAGAAACCATGTTTCCTGAGAATTTTGTAATAAAACCAGTTTTAACTACATAATTATAATATCATGATTTTGACTCAGAGGTCAGACCTACATTTCCCAAGTTCTAATTGAAATGTCTTTTTATTATTTCAAATCTTGACCCAAACAAATATATTCCACTGCTGCCCCCTTTCTGTACAGGTTGCAGATAATAACACATGTCCTTGGTCCACAATTTAAGAAACAGAAAAGGATAAAGTTCTTTAAGAATTTGTCTGTAGTGACTGCTACCCATATAGCTCAAAGATCAAGGTAGTTGTTAATCAAGTAATGTATAAATATTAGGGCCTCATGTGAATTTAGCTGTGCTACAGTGATTTTCTATATTTTGTATTAGTTCTAGTCAGAGATAAAATTCATCTCTCTTGTAATTGTCACTTTTCCCCTTCATTCTGTATTTTTAATATCTCATATATATATTTTTGAAGATTTTATTTATTTGGCAGAGAAAAAGAGACAGCAAGAGCAGGAACATGAGCAGGGAGAGTAGGAGAGGGAGAAGCAGGCTTCCCGCTGAGCAGGGAGCCCGACCCCCATGCGGGACTCAATCCCAAGACCCTGGGATCATGACCTGAGTCAAAGGCAGGTGCTTAACGACTGAGCCACCAAGGTGCCCCAATATCTCGTATATTTTCAAATTCCTTTATTTCTATAGTAATACATTTATCTAAAACCAATGCAATTTAGGAGAAAAAGTAAAAAATAGATTTTTTTTTCAAAATATCCCTACCATGTGCTAGATACTCGCTGTTCATGTTCATACATGAGTTTCATTTTGTGCTGATTTCATACCTGTGAAGTAGGTATTACTAATTCCATTTTTTTTTACAAATAAAAAAGTTAAAAATTGTGCTGTGTTCTTTACATAAATACAGTTGGGAGAGAACAGAATCAAACATCAAACACTTTCTAATGCTAAGATCAACAATAAATTATGCCCATTAACCAATGTTTACAGTCAAACAACACAAAAGTGGATGATATAACCTTACCCTCAATAAAAGTACTGCTTAATTTAAAATAAGCCAGGGGTAGGGGCACCTGGGTGGCTCAGTGGGTTAAAGCCTCTGCCTTTGGCTCAGGTCATGATCTCAGAGTCCTGGGATCAAGCCGGGCATCGGGCTCTCTGCTCAGCGGGGAGCCTGCTTCCCCCCTCTCTGTCTGATTATTTGTGATCTCTCTCTCTCTCTCTGTCAAATAAATAAATAAAATCTTAAAAAAAATAAAAATAAAAAAGCCAGGGATGCTTGAGTGACTCAGTTAAGTGTTTGACTCTTGATTTCAGCTCAAATCATAATCTCAGGGTAATGAGATTGAGCTCCATGGGGGGCTCCATGTCAGCGTGGAGTCTGCTTGAGATTCTCTCCCTCTGTTCCTCTGCTCTGCTCTTTGCTCTCTCTCTCTAAATAAATATAGAAAATCTTTAAAAAGATAAAAGAGGTTAATGTTTAGGATTGCACCTATAATGCGAACACTGATAACTTAAGATGTTTTTCTATATATTATCAAATTTTATCTTTTATTTTTTAACAGTCTTAAGTGTGCAGATAAGTAAACAAATGCTCTGATGGGTTAAAAGATTTCCTGGAGTGCCATGGTTGCAATGGGGCAGAGTTGAAACTCAAGTTCTGTTTCTCTGTACCAATCTGTTTTCCACGGAGCTTCTGCTGTCTCCCTATGCTTCACCCCTACCTATGCCCTTTGAATGGTAGGCTCAGTGAAGCTTTCTTTCTGGGTAAATTATCTATCACTAGATATAAACCCAAGGACTTAGAAAATGAACACAGTCATGATTTTTTAAGATATATGTTGCGCTCACTTATCCTGCCTGATCAATATATGAATACAGTGGATGTAGCGGGGAGGGGAAATGTGCAAGAGGGAAGGAGAATAGTATTATGCAAAGTGAATACAGAAGGTGGTGACAAGTTCTGCATGATTTAAGAGCAGAGAAAAAAGATTGGTCTGATTTTCTTCAGGATGAACCCTTGGTCTATCCTCATTTCACAAGGGAACAGCGTATCTCAGAAAATGAATGTATCTTCAGATTTTAATGTCATCACCATGGAAGTCACTAGAAGGTGTTGTTGTGACCTTCCCCCGCACTGGAGGATTTCATGATGTATGCTCTGTTGATGAAAATTCAGAAGACCAGGGGAGCTGATGAAATACAGCTAAGTGATTCAGAGAGTAAATATTAGGTTCGGTGCCTGATTGCCTCGTATTTTAAATATTTCAATGCTCCCTGCATGACTGGATGGGAGTAAAGTACTCACTATTTAGCAACTTCAGCCACAAAAACACCTTAATAGCATCATTCAAAATGTATACTGTCCTCTTTAGAGTAATGGGCTTTTGATGATAGTAATCAAAGAAGGCTGCCTTTGTGGATTGGAGTCATAGCCATGTTGAGAAATGATGACTGTTAAGGACATTTCTTTTCAGTAATTGTGTGTTTTGCTCAGTCCCTTTCTCTGATTTATTTATTTATTTATTTTTTTTTTAAGATTTTATTTATTTATTTCACAGAGGGAGAGAGATCACAAGGAGGCAGAGAGGCAGGCAGAGAGAGAGGGGGAAGCAGGCTCCCCACTGAGCAGGGAGCCCGATGCGGGCCTTGATCCCAGGACCCTGAGATCATGACCTGAGCCGAAAGCAGAGGCTTTAACCCACTGAGCCACCCAGGCGCCCCCTTTCTCTGATTTAAAATCCATGGCAGTGGGGTTGGAGGGGGCAGGGTTATTCTCCCCCTAACAGAATGGGAAGTTACATTAGGGAGGCAGGTATCAGTGGCAGAGATACATAAAATATGTGATCTGCAAAAATAAGACGCAGTCTGAGAAACAGCCAATGGGAAAGATTAGAGATCAGAAAGAGGGCGGGTTGCATACTAATGCAAGCCAAGATCCGGAAACCTGGGCTATGCACTTAGAAAATAGGATTTAGATGAAGGATGCCAGGAGAGTGTGATAGGCCAGGGAATAATGCATAATGCTTGGGGTTGGGGGCAGGAATCTCCAATTTCACTTTGCCTTTAATGAAGAAAGGGGACCAGGTGCAAGGGACTGAGAGATGGGAGCATTTAAACACAGAAAATGTTCCTATTCTCCACATAATGAGTCTTTCTCAGTCTTCTGTCTTAAGTGCCCCGAGGGGTAAGCTGTTCTGGGAAATGGAATAGTGAGGGTGGAAAGGGGAACTCTTTAACTCTAAACATTTTGGTTCTGTGATGCATTGGACGTTCCCCCATGGTAAGAGTTCCCCAGGAGCCACATAAAATATACATGAGTGGTTCGGTAACTCAGGAAGGATTTTGAACCTGGAGTCTGGAAGCATGGGCTTTTGTCTTAGCTGTGCCAATTAAAATTACTGTAATCTTTGTCATTCTTTGAGATGCTGTTTCTGGCCTTGTAGAGACCACATATTTATAGATATATGTATAGCATTTGTTGACCACTTTTTATGTGTCCATAATATCATTTAATCCTCATAAAAATCCGTAAGGTATTATTCTGCTGCTATATTCATTTTAGAGATGACAAAACTGAGACCTAAAGAGTCCAGTATCCTGTGGAGCAAAGACTGCATCTCTTTAGAAATTGACTAGCAGGGTGTGGGGGATGGTGGTGCAGCTTCATGCCTTCTCCTATCTACATTTGTGAGCCCACTTCCTTAGGAATCTATTTGCATACAAGCCGCAAAGATAAATAGAACTACTTCATGGCATTTTACTTCATGACAAGTGGAAGAAGGGACAAGAAGGGACTTAAAAATATATATCCTATAAACACGGGACCAAGATAAACTGGTCAATCTCCACACAGTGATCTATCACCAACAACTACATTTTTTGCACAAATTCTTTACCTTCCCCCCCCAACAATTACATCTGAAAGATACCATGTAATTTGCAAGTAATTTTAGATTATTAGATTTCACCACATGTTTACAATCCTTTACACAGTTACCTCTGTCATTCCCATTCCCCAAAATAGAGTTGCCTGTGAAATGAACTACACTGGCAATCTGTTCCTTTGTACATTTGTTCCTGCAGGTTCTGAGAGACTAACTAGGTGGTTAATGTTTCTGGAAATAATCAAACACTCAGATTTTGGGTCAGAATATTACCCCTAAACTGAAAGAGTCAATTGTTGTCAAATTATATATCATTAACCATGTTAGTCAAGGAAGTAAGCTTTCTGAAGGCTGAGTCCAAATAACTCCATGAGAAAACTGCTATCCAGCAAGGAAAAGATATCTTGGCTAATTTCATACAAGTTAATATCAGGGCAGGGACCAGAATTTGAACGGTTCCTGGTTCACTGGACTTGTCTTTACTTTCACCTCTCTTTAAGGAGCACACAAGACATTCCTGAGTCTAGGGGTCTCACTAACTGCAAAAGCCAATCTGGGATCTAGTTGAAAGAAAACAGACCTGCTCTTGAGGGAAGAAATAGGACTGAGTGAATAACCCTGCATTCATGGCAGACATCAGCAGCTGGTCATGACAGTTTCCATGGGTCACAGTGTGATCTCGTCTATCTCCGTGGGCAGTCTTCCAACCACCCACCACTAGCTCATCTGCAGTGGCCAGTTTGGTGGCTGACTCACAGAGGAGAGCTGCAAAATGTACCTCCCTGTAGCCTCAGCCAAAGAAAGTTTAGATACTGACTACTGCTTGCAGGCACTGTGACCTCCAGAAAGGTACTACCTCTGAGTTTCAATTTTCTCAATATATAAAACAGAGATGCAATTGTTTCCACTTCCAAGAGCAATGCTTCTCCAATTTAGGCATGCAGCAGATAATCCTAAGAGCTTATTTCATCACAAAGATCCAGTCTTGCTGAAATAAAGTTCCCCATTTAAGCCTGTTTGAGAACCATTGCCCTAGAGCATAAAGCGATGCAGGTAGAGCATTTAATACTATCTGGCACAAAATAAGATCCAATTTATTATCATTATCCTGTCCTGTATTAAATGATTTTAAGATCCATCCTAATTTTAAATGTCTATAATTCTGTGACTCTATGAGAAAGGTGCTTTGGCAATATATAGGGGAATTAACTAACTGAGAGAAATTCTCATTTCTACTCAAATGAAATTAATAATGCTACAAAAATTGTTAAACACAAGTAGAATAAATATGCATTTAATAGGTTTTAACTAACCATGAGTAATTGGTATTTAATAGCAACATAGAAAACAATGTAGAAAAATGGGAGGTGTTACTCTGAGAAGAACAGAATTTTGTACTCATATGTCAGTGACTTGGTTCAGTAATAAAAGCAAAGTAAATAAGTGGCTACTTTAAATCTTGTGAAATGTTCCTGAAGTAACGTCTTCAAGACAGATGTTAATTCCTTCTAATTGACAGTTTGCAAGGATCTGATTTCTGCAAGGCCTGAGCTGAGTGACATGCAGACAATTGCTTAATGAACCCAACCAACACATTGTACAAATTTTCATGAAAAGTAAAATTCATGAAATTCCATTTCAAGAGATTAAGACACAGTGTTCTCCTCTGGTACCCCTACCTCACTAACAACTTTTATTGTCAGTCGGATATCTGATGTAATGTCTGGTATCTCTGAAACAAGTTACAATGTCATTGCCTTGGGAATGCATGTGATTTCAGTAGGAAAAGAAACAGTTGAGAACCAGGCAGGTACACATAGTCATTAAGCTTAAGATCATGAAACACTGCAGTGATATAACCTACTATGGGAGATGTAGCTTTGAAAACAAAACTCATAGCCTAAACTGTTACTTATTTTTTTGTTTGTTTGTGGTTTTTTTGTTTTTGTTTTTGTTTTTTGCAGTGGCAAATATGCATGTGGAAAACAAGTATCAAAAGACACAATTGAACACTTACGTTACATTAGGCATTATCCTAGGCATTTTACTTATTTACACTTCATCTTAATCTAAAACTCTTTTAAGAAGGTATTGGTTCTATTTTGAGACATGATTAAATGAGAAGGCTCCAGGTAAAGTATTTATTACCTTTTTCAATTCATTTCCACAATCTACAAAGAAATTGGTTTCCCAGTTCTAGCAACATATTTGGATATGCTGCTTCAGCTTGACCCTGAACCCTTACCCTCCTGTTAGTCTGAGTGTGCTGTCTTTTCCATTGCCTGTAGCCACCTCCTGATAACATACACCCAACCTTTGTCCCAATTCCATTCCACTGCTGCTGGCTAGAACAATCTTGCTTTTCTCTTCCAGTGGGAGGGAGATTGCATCATTCACATATTTGCAAACTAAAAATACTTTTTTGAATGAAAGGCTCTACAATTATCCAGATATTTAGTATCTTATAGATGGAACATTGTTAGCATCTCCAAAACATTTTAGAAAGCACAAGATCTACTAGAAGGAGTAGTTCTTACATTGGACACTTATTTTAAAGTTGTCTTGAAGTTCCTTATACAATACACACTGAAACTGTCTGAACCACCATGCTATGCAGTGATTATACTCTCTTGTTAAATCCAAAAACAATGTCTACATAAAAATGGCATGTTGATTCTATTGGTGCTATTATCCTATTTGCTTGGACAGTATCATTAATATGTGCTGAGTTCTCATTTAATAAAGTTAGACTGACACAACTAACAGAATTCAGAGAATTAACAACTTTTTCTTCATTATCACATTTCTTTCTTTTTTTCTGAGTTGTTATGAACTGGCTTTCTGAATATTTCATGTATTGTCTGCCTTATCTTTGCTTCCATTGTTGAAATGCAAGCCTTTCCCTCTGTGCAGGGATATCAGGAAATCTCTTTCCAGACATCCCATTCTAGTTCCCTCTGCACTCTCCAGCAAAAAACATCATCGTAATTTGCATGCCAACTGTCTAAAAACTTTTCAATAGTCTGAGTTAACAGGATCTGAGATGAGGAGGGATAAGAGGACAAGGGAAACTGACAAAGGATGATGAACGGTGGCTGTTGCAATGAATACGAGTTGGGTGGACTCCTCTGGTGGGGGTGACTTGCGTGCCTTTAAACAGATGTAGGTGGGCTAGAACCATCAATTTAAATATTTCACCTGGATGCTTGCTAAAGGAGGCTGTGGATTGTATTAGTATCTTGCCTTGATCCCTTTGTTGCTTAGTTGTAGCCATATTGTAAACTTAGAGGAAAAGACTCAAGCTTGAAATAATATATATACATGTATTACATCTGATGCTAATAACTCTGCGTCCCCTGGACCTCTTTCTTCTCATCTCACATTCTTCCTAGGTTCTTTATCAAGTTGACTTTTGTGTTTATTCCAGTTGCATCATTTTTTGTTTGTTTTTTGTTGTTTTTTTTTAAGGTTTTTATTTATTTATTTCACAGAGGGAGAGAGATCACAAGTAGGCTGAGGGACAGGCAGAGAGAGAGGAGGAAGCAGGCTCCTTGCCGAGCAGAGAGCCTGATGCAGGGCTTGATCCCAGGACCCTGAGATCATGACCTGAGCTGAAGGCAGAGGCTTTAACTCACTGAGCCACCCAGGCGCCCCAGTTGCATCATTTTTGATAATCTCATAAGGAATCTATGCAGTTTTTCAAAGAATTTGTTTCTTAAGCAAGGTCTGTAAAGAGTCCGAGCCCAGTTTTACTGAACTAGATGAGCAAAGACTTTCATTAACGTGCATCTGTGTGTGTGTGTGTGTGTGTGTGTGTGTGTGTGTTTCTCCTTTTGCAGATTTGACCACATTTGTTTCTTTCCACTTCTGCATCCTTTTCTACAACTGTGCCTTTCCTATCTCCTATCTGCCTTGTGGGTTCAGCCCTGAGCTGCCCAAGCATCTGCTGCCTTTAGGTCGTAGTCCATTTGCCCAAACTCAGTAGAAACCAATGCCAAGATATCCCTAACTAGAAATTAATAACATTCTCATTTGCCAATTTTGAAGCAGCAAAATTATCAGGATCTAATTATCCCTAATGCTAATCTGCATTGCTCACTATTATACCTTTTGATATGAAAACAAAGTTATTAACCAAGTTTTCAAAAATGCAAATTTCATGCATTCTTTGATTGATAGCATTTTTTTAAAAGTAAAAGTCTATTAAGTGATTTTATTCAAAGCAGTATTTGTCTGCTTTTCTTGAAGAACTATTTGTAATTTAATTCTCCAAAATCTGGGGTCAACATTAAGAAAAATTCAAATAAAATAATTTAATCCCTTACCCTTATAGCTAGAAAATAAAGATAAAATTTATAGCAGGTAAAATTTTGTGATCAGTGCAATAAGAACTATAAAACAGTAAAGAAATGCAACCAAGTATCTAGAAAAATGAACAATGAATGGAAACAGACAAATTACAATTTTTTAAAAAAAAACCTCTATTACTACTTTGAGTATGATTTTCTAAAT
Organism: Ailurus styani; assembly: GCA_002007465.1. NCBI lineage: Eukaryota > Metazoa > Chordata > Mammalia > Carnivora > Ailuridae > Ailurus > Ailurus styani. The sequence continues at coordinate 357,706 of LNAC01000688.1, read as the reverse complement.
TACTAGAAAAATCAGATTAAACAATACCCTATTTCATTCAGAATACATACATTAAAATGTCTGATATTATCAAGTCCTGGTGACTTAGGGAATTGAAATGGTATATGCTTCCATAGGAGAATAAATTGGCACAAGGAAATTGAATGGCAATTTGGAATTGCTATTAAATTACAAAGTATGAATATCACATGGCCTAGTAAGCTTTTCAGACACTGTCCTTAGAAAAATATTCACATGTATATACAACAAGTTCTGAAAGAGGATTTTTATTGAAGCAAAAAAACCCAAATATATAAAATGTATTAAGAACATAATTGAGACACTTATATGTTTATATTTTGGAATGTTATATAGTATTTATAATGTGAGACAGACAGAAATATATTGTTGAATAAAAGAAGCTTCTGTAAAATGATATATATATTGGATGATACTGTTTATATAATTAAATACTCCACATTGTGTGTGTGTGGTACAATATAAACTTCAATGCATTAGGAAATGTTGAAAGAATCAACAATATGCTAATAAGACTGATGTGTTAGAAAAGTAGATGGGATAAGAAGGAGGTTGTGTCTGAAGGCTTTTCCTAGGAAAAGGAAACTTTTCCATTTGTCTATAATATTTTAATTTTTAGTAAAAGGAATGCATTCATGTATTTCCTATGTAATTAAAAATTAATACTATTTTTATTAAAAATAAAAGAAATAGAGATGTTCTATAAAATATAGCATGTATTACAATTTACAGCATGCTTTGAGGCCATGTAGATTTTATTCCTGTTGTGATTTTGCAGTGCTAGTATTTTATTGATTCTCAAGCACCACTGATGCATACTGTCAAACTGTGGGAGGCTGTGTGCCTCATGGCTAAGCACACGCGCTTTCAGGTCATGTTTGATTTCTGGGATCACCACTCACAGTTGTTCAACATTGTCAGATTGCTTAACCTGCCTGTATGAGTACCCCTTCCCACCCCACCCCATGTATTCCATAGGACTATGCAGTGAAAGCAAGACAAAAACAATAACAAACGACAACAACAACAACAACAAAAACCCAGAAAATGAAAAGAAAAAAAGTGGCACCCATGACAATGGTAAAAATAAATGAGAGCCTCTAGAAATCTTTAGACCAAGGTGAGACAGATAGTGAACCCTCAGGACACAGGAACTACTTTAGTTCCCTGCTGTGCAGAAAGCCTCCCGTTTTCATAGCTTTCTTTACACACACACACACACACAGAGTTTTTTTTTTTTACATACACACTGGTTTACAAGTGAATTCACAAAAAAAACAATATTAAAAAATGTTATTAAAATGTGAATTAGATACTTATAAGAAGCATAAAGATGTAGTATTTTCAAAATTTCCTCTTAAATTCCTCCTCATGTTTATCTAGGGTGAGAGCTAAAATATCATTCATTCTTTTCCATAAACTTGAAAATTCTCAACACTTATCAGAAAATTTGAATAAGTCATCACTTTATCATATGTTGAGTGACATAAAACACCAAAACACTGAACTGAGTCAACTTAAAATTGGCTCCAATGATTTACAACTTCAAACTCTTCATCTATTTTGGTTTAAGCTTGGATTTGTCACACACTGACATTTTTATATGTTACCAAAATGTCACCATACTAAGGCAAAAGAAGCTATTATTTCAAGTGCCCTTGAAATGCTTCCAGCTCGCAATTCTGCGTTAGCTGTGGTTGATGTACATGACTTATATGGGGAAGTGACATTTTTTTTTTCATAGAGTTCAGATGAAAATGTTAAGTTTGAGAAGCCAAGGGTTTATAAGCCAAAGGTCTTATCTCAATCTGATTCCTTCCACTCCATTTATCCCCACTGAATATTAAGAATCATGCACACACACATGCATACACTTTTCCATTTAGATGGTAACTTCTAAACTAATCATGGCTACCAAGAATGTCTGTTGTATAAATAAAAATATTTGATTTTCAAAATCTTCAATGACATCCTAATTCCTATGAAATTCAAATTCTTCTCCCAGACTTAAGGTTTTGAACAATCTAGTTGATTTCATCTTACTCACATAACCCCACTTTGTGACTTCTTTACCAATATTCTCTTATTCTGAGTCTTTGATAACTTTACTATCTTGAAAAATGTAATCATCTCTTACTTAAACTTTATTGTTCAGGTGAACTACTTTTCCTTTCTTTTTTTTTTTCAACCACTGAAACCTTCAATCATCCCTTGGGAGCCGGTTCACATTCACCTCCCTGACAATTTCAGACCTTACTATTCACCCTTCTTGACTTATGCAGTACACACTCTCCAGACCGAGCCACAGAGCACTGAAAATCTATATGTTTCATTCTCATCTGCATAAATTAAATGTAAAATCCTTGAGAACCAAGCATGTAAATGACTTTGTACTATAAGGATAACAAGAAGGATAACTTGGTTATCTAAAAGGATATGCCAGTAAATGGAGACATAAGAAAATGCTCAACTTCACTCATCACTGTGGAAATGCAAAACAAAACCACAGTGAGATATCACCTCACATCGGTCAGAATAGCTAAAATCAAAGAGACAAGAAATAGCAAATGTTGGTGAGGATGTGGGAAAAAAAGAACCCTCATGCATTATGGGTGGTAATGTAAACTGGTGCAGCCACTATATGGCGATTCCTCAAAAAATTAAAATAGATAAATGAATGGATAAAGAGGATGGGGCATGTAGACACACACACACATGCACACACAAACATGCTGGAATATTACTCAGCCATAAAAGGGAATAAGATCTTGCCATTTGTAACAACATAGATGGGCCTAGAGGGTATTATGCTAAATGAAATAAGTCAGAGAAAGACAAATACCATATGATTTCACTTACATGTGGAATCTAAAAGACAAAATGAATGAACAAACTTAAAAAAAAAAGAAGAAGAATCAGACCTATAAATACAGAGAAAAAACTGATGGTTGCCAGAGGGGAGGGGGTTAGCAAAATGAATGAGAGGGGGTGGGAGGTCCAGACTTCTAGTTATAGAATGAATAAGTCAGGGGGGAGGAAAGGCACAGCATAGGGAATACAGTCAATATTACTGTGTATAGTGACTAAGAGTAGCTAGGACTTGTGGCGAGCATAAGGTAACATAAAGTTGTAGAATCACTATGTTTATGCCTGAAACTAATGTAACATGGATGTCGACTATACTTCAGTTAAAAGAAGATGAAAAAAAATACAGAGAACTTTCCACATTTATTCTACAGAAGAGCCTCTGACTATAAATAAGTATTCAACAAACATTTGGGGTTTGCTGAGCTCTCGGTGTTTTGTTAGCTTTGGAATATGTTGATATATGTCAGACTTTTAACCAATGCCCTCAATATTTTTATAGCTAATAATTTCAGGTATGGTAAATAATCAGGGGACATGTTACAAAAGCAAAGATACGGAGACCATATGCAAGTTGCAGCTGTGGTATTCTGATGCCAGGGTGGGCTGGAAGCCCAGGTCTGACATCAGCGTTAAAGCCTCTAGCAAATATGTGGATCCAAAGGATATTGAGAAAAAATAAGGACACATATTCCTTTCTAAGGACATGAGAATCTATGTTGTTACATACATCTCATATCACCACATTGGCTGAATTCCTGGAATACATAATCAGATCTTCTATAGTAAATTATATTTAAGTGAAGACTTTTAAACTAGTAGTGAACAACAGTACAACCTACTCCAGTATCTATAGTGCTTTGAACTGAGGTATATGGGACAGGAAACAAGCTGCTTCGTATACTGCAGAAAATCATAGCAGAGAGCCTCAGAACTTTCTTTACCAGGCTTTAAGACTACCCCTTAGTTAGGCATGCCCATGCCCTGTGTGTTTGAAGACACAGTCTTGTTTCAAGAGAGACTATTAACAAAGAGACCAATACTCCTACTTTCAGTTACCTTTATAATATTCCAGCATTATAAAATTAAAAATAAGAATAACTTAAACATTGACAGTGTGAATCATAATACTGTTTTAAGAGACAGTAAAAGTCATCACATAAGAGATATACATTATATACCTTAGATGGCGTCATTATATAAAAAAAAATTCTGAAATAATCATGCACACTTGGCTTATATTTTGCCAAACTTTAGTCACATTAAAAATCATAGGTTATGCATTTTAACACAATTTTTAAAATTAAAAGTATACTTTTCAAGTTAAGATCACATAATGTATTTTAAGTCTATCTGCTTGATTTAGAACACTGAAAGATTTGGACGCATGGAAAATGCATCTCCACTGACTCTGGGCACGAACAATGTAAATGTTAGGGGTGGTATTTCAGAACATTAATCTCCATCTCTATCCACAGGAGAACGGGTCATTTCCAGAGAGGTGGAGGTGGTGAGATGCAGATTGGTAAAGTGGAGAAAGAGAGAGAAAATTGAGGTCTCTTGTAGGCTTGTCATTTCTAAGCAGGCTGTAGGTGACTGTGATAAACATCCAAACAGCTGAGTATGGGGATAGAAGCAGATGAAAGCTTCAAAACATTCAGTGGGCTTATGCCTGCTGAGACTCACAAGTCTTTGATTTGAGATGAGATTGATACTGCAGGACACTGGCCATTCTCTTCCTTCCAGGAAGGGACACTGCCTTTCTGACTGACAGGAATCAGCACAAGAATGCTGAATTGTTTTGAGGGAGGTGAATAATATGAATATAAATAAGCATCACTTCACAGCAAATAAGGCAAGTGGACTAAATGATTTAGGGACAACTAGAAAACTAGATATCGAAAGACATTTAATGGGCTTTTTGATACTGGTAAATTGATTACTGGAAGCAAGATAAATTTACTATTGGGTACTTATGAGTGCATTTTATAATTTCAGACAAAGAGAGCTTTTTATCCCATGAAGGAATTTTTTGGTTAGATACATCCTACTTAAATAAAATTCCAGGACGAGAAGCATTGATTGGGTAGCTCAATATTTTGACAGACACTTAAAATGGGACAAGCCTCAGTTCTTGCATTTTAATTAATCTTAGCTTTAAAGTCTTTTGTAAACAAATAATTAATTCCCAGTTTCTCTAGAGCATATGCATAGTAATTAGAATGTTAATGTAAATGTTTTTGGAAACGATTATTGATGAAAACAGGCCAGTTTGCCCCTGGGGATTATCCCAAATATTTTTCTCAGTACAGAACGTGGATACTCTTACCTGTACGGTGATTCCACAAAGTGCCTATAACCTAGTCCAGTGCCCAGACTGCCAAACTGAGCACAGTCCAGCTCTCTCCTCCCAGCAGGATGGAATGCAGGGTCCTGGGGTTAAGGTTAGGTATCACTACTCATTCTATTGCCAAAACTGGCTGTCTGCTGAACATCNAAAAACTTTCATCAAACAATTTATAAATTAATGATAGTACACGTATATGATGCAGTCATTTATGTGTCTTTCCCAAAGAATTTTAAATATTTTTGAAATGCTTAGGAAATAGTTATTCAACAAATATTTATTATTTTAAAACATTTTATTTATTTGACACAGAGAGAGAGAGATCACAAGTAGGCAGAGGCAGGCAGAGATAGAGGGAGAAGCAGGCTCCCTGCTGAGCAGGGAGCCCGATATGGGCCTCGATCCCAGGACCCTGAGATCATGACCTGAGCCGAAGGCAGAGGCTTTAACCCACTGAGCCACCCAGGCGCCCTGAACATCCTTTTACCTTCTCAGCTCCCTGGGTTTAGGCTTTTCCTGTTGCTATTAACTAATCCAGTAGGCCTTTTCATAGTCAGCCTCTTCTTTCCTAGAGATAACCTTTCCTTGATGAGGCAGTTGATGCAATGGAACGGCAGACTATGAAGTCAGATCACGTGTATCTGTCTTGGCCATAGTTGCTGAATCTATTGAACTTTGAGTTTTCATGTGTGGATAGGGATAATAACCTCATACAAGGCATGCAGGTAAATACAGCACCTACTTTATAAGGTTTCATCAAAATTGTAGATGAATGAACATAGGTAAAGTGCTTACCAAAGTGCTTGCAATGAAGTATTATAAGCTCTATTATTATTAATCATCATCATTATTATTATTCAATAACATATGTAAATGCTTGGCACGTAGCAATTGTTCCATCAGTGACAGCTCCTAATACTGCTCCCATCTGACATTCTTTTTAGCTCTGTTTGTTTTATAGTTCATCTTAGTTGGCATGACAGGACAGGAAATACAGTAGTCAGATTCTACATAACTATTTTTCCCTCCTTCTTCCCAGCTTTAAGAAACTCATATGTAAACTGCATTCCTTCATTTGCTTATTTCTTTTTAGAATCATGTATTCAATAAATATTTGTTGAGTACTTGCTCTATTCCAGACTCTGTGCTGGATTCTTATAAATACATATTAGCTTATATAATTCTCAAAATAATTGGCTACATAGGCATTATGGTATTCATCTTATTGATGAGAAAACTGAGTGGAAGTCGAGAACCTGTAGAGGTCCATTTGGAGTTCAGTATATTTGATCCCAATCTGGATTGCTCTGGCTACCCCAAACTAGCTTCAGGCAGTTTGTCTCGCCGCTATCCAAACCAAGCACAGAACCTAGTCAATTACATTTTACAAATAAGAATGTAAAACCTGAGAAAGATGATTAGTCTCTGTAACTTCTACGTACATGAAAGCTTTACGATTTCCCCAAATCACAATTCCATGCTTCTAAGAATCCAGTCTCTGAAAGTTATGTTGTCGTACCCCGACTCAGCAGTCATAGATAGCCTCTGAAACGACTATTTTTCATTTGAAATGGTGTTTCTAGCTGTATTAATGGCCACTCTCTGCACAATTGATCAGTTCAACTTGGTGGTTGATTCGATTTGGTCATCAGCACAGCCGTAGAAACCATATGCATCATTTTTTTTTTCCAACCTAATGCTGTTGCTATTGAACAAGCACACCATAAGATTACACGAGGTATTACAGTCGCTGCGTTAGCTCCATGGACATGTGGATTGTTGGGAGGCTAACTGTTTCATTGATTTACTTGCCAGTGTCTGGGAGACTTAGAAGGAGATGGGACTATGCATATTTTGTTTGTGTCCTGGAAATATTTTTAGATCTCCTTGAGAGAAAAAAAAAAGTTGAGAATTATTTTTTCCTTGAACTCTCAATCAAAACTTGAAAAATGCCTAGAATTCCATTTCTTTTACACCATGGACTACGTTTCTTTTCTTGATGTGTTGGGGCAGAGGATATGTGCCAGAATGGAACATTGCGGGCATAAGGGTTTTAGGAACCTTTTTTACCTATTTTCCTTTTCCACAAAAACAGCTGGTATTTAGGTGGGGCTCCAATTTTTGTCTCTTGGTTCTATCATGATTTTAAATTGACTTATCAGAATCTTATGTAAAGGAAATTTTGTGATTTGAGGTTTTTTTTTAGTTTATTTTTACACAATTTACAATGTTTTCTATAATATTCATGTATGCATGAATTTCCAATTCATTTAGACATATTCAGATGAATGATTGCTACAGCTTTGGCTTTTGAATATAAGTTATTCAGACATTTCTTCTGAATCTTCATGTTCATTATATTCATATTCTTCAAAATAATTAAAGCATGGGTAAAAAAATCCAATAACAATACATGAACCATTAGCCAATAAAGAGTTTTTTCTTCCTCTTTCAGAGCAAATTATCATCATTATTATTATTGTTATTGTTATTTAGAATCCATAATAACAGTAACATTCAAAATACAAAATCCTTTATTTTCCATTACCCTTTCCAGCACATAGTGATCATTTTCACAGTATAACGTGGCTTCATCTGTCCCAAGGATTTCTCGTGTCTCTCAACACCTAACTCCACAAGCACCAATGTCTTAGGTCTCCACTAACTCAAACTCACACTTTCCTGATTTTCTTTGCTTGAGTTATCAATACTTTATCTCCAAGTATCTCCCCGGACCTGGAAACTAGCTTTATAAAATAGTGTTGCATATCCACAAGGCATATCTCAGGTTGCTTTTTTGTTTGTTTACTACTACATAGAGATGTTTCCTGCATTCTTACTGATGATTATCCATTGTTTTACTCTAAACAAATATTCTCTTCCGGATCAGGCTATGTACCCTGACATTTTCATAATTGTCTCTATTCTACCATAAGAGAATCAAACCAGTCACCAGTAGGTTTTACCTCATCATTCTTTTGTTCAAAGGCATATTCTAATAAGAAACATTCTTGTGAGAGATTAACCTGTTGTAGATCTTTCTTTTCTCCTAACTCTCTCTGCTTATGACCTAGACATGTATTGGCTAGATGTCTGTAGATTATCTGGAGAGCTATAATCACACCCATTTCATTACCTCATTTTTTCTCTTCTTCAGTTTATTCCCTTGTCTATCCTCTTGAGGGGAAAAAAAAGAAAAAAAAAGCTTTTGTTTCCCCAAATTTCCAGTTAAGTAGAACATTAAATTTGGGTGTATAGTTTTGATCTTGTGTGTATAAATCCCATGCCACCCATTGACGTTCCTCTCTCATCTTCATTTTATTTTGTTATAAAAATCTATGCTTTCTCTTAGGAGATTTTAGTCATTTATTATCACTTTCAAAATCAGAATATCATTGTCTTTATAGAAAGCAATATGGCTAAATGTATCAAAAGTCTTCATAATGATAAAAACTTTCATCAAACAATTTATAAATTAATGATAGTACACGTATATGATGCAGTCATTTATGTGTCTTTCCCAAAGAATTTTAAATATTTTTGAAATGCTTAGGAAATAGTTATTCAACAAATATTTATTATTTTAAAACATTTTATTTATTTACTTGAGAGAGAGAGAGAACATGAGAGGTGGGAGGGTCAGAGGGAGAAGCAGGCTCCCTGGTAAGCAGGGAGCCTGATGTGGGACAGGATCACGAGACTCCAGGATCATGACCCAAGCCGAAGGCAGATGCTTAACAAACTGAGCCATCCAGTTGCCCTCAATGAATATTTATTAAGCTTCATTATATGCCAGACACTGTTTCAGTGGTAGCAAAAAATCAATAAAAAAATTATATGATAGTAGTGTCGTGATTATTTGCAATTAAATATAAAGGAAATAGAACAAAATAGCAAGAAAGATATTTGAGAGAATCTGCACTCTTCATACCTTAAAAATATTTTCCACATTTTCCAACAAGTATTATTTATTCTTCTAATTTAACAAAAAACCCTAAAACTACTTGTTTTAAAGGTATAATGCATAGCATGTAAAACCTTCCTCCATGTGCTTGCTTAGCAGGTAGAGTAAGATAATAACAGGTAGAATGATATTACTAATATAGACTGGGCCTTAGACATTGGCAATATCAATGTAATACACACTTGGAGGGAATTCTGTAATAGTTACTAAATATCTAATGTTAGAATAACTGCATCATGATCAAGAGGATGTTCATATTAAATATACATTCTACATTTTACTTCAAACCTACTGAGTTAGAGATTCTAGGCAGGAATTTGCCTTAGCTACTCTCAGTGTTCATTAGTTTGCTGGGGGAAAAAATTACATGAAACCTTAGCTGCTTATAACAACAAATTTTATTACCGCACACAATTTCTGAGGGTCAGGAATTAGGAAGAAGTTTAGCTGGGTACTTGTGGTTCAGGATCTCTCACAAGCCTGGGTCAAAGTGTTAGCCTGAGTGACAGTCATACAGTCATTTGAAAGTGTGGTTCAGGCTGGAGAATTCCTCCTAAGTGGTTCATTCGTACGGCTGTTGACTGAAGGCCTCACTCTCTTCTCAGGCGTTAAAAGAAAGCTACTGCTCCACACTACATGGTCCTCTTCATAGGTTGCTTGAGTGTCCTCATGACTCAACAGCTGGCTATGCCTATGGCAAGTGATTCTAGAGAAAGAACAAGGAGGAAATCATAATGCTTAGTCTCCAAATCACATACCGTCATGAATCTAGTTCACACTAAGGAAAGGTGAATTAAGTTCCAACTCCTAAAGATAAGAATGTTTAAAAAAATTCTGGATTATATTAAAACTACCCCAAACCTGCAGTGTCTATGACTATACCACAAATTCCTCCCTTTCTAATTCTAAAGCACAAGCAGAGTGGAAATTAGTATATCATTCCTCTCCCAGTTCAGGAATCCTTGCTAGACAGAGGGTCTCTGAGCAGTGCCTCCCCATTTTTCATTTGTGACCCCACCTAATTAGAGGGAAGGCCTCATTTCACCTGGTGGCCCATTCTCTCTTTGAACACAATCAGTTTACAAGATTTCTTTCCCTTAACACTGAGCCAGTGTCTATGCTGGGAACCTCCCTATGTCAGTTCTAATTTCTTAGCTCGGTGCAAGCTAAAAATGAAAAGCATTGTGTCCTCTTCCTCAGACAATTTGATTCTGTAGGATTATGCGTGTGGTCCTAAAGTTTTCCTGGATGAGTATAATGAAAGGAAGTCTTGAGAAATATGTGATTGACAGGGAAAATGTTCAGAAAAGTGGGTAGACAAGGAAATTGAAAGCCTGGAATTTGAGGTGAATGGAAGGCTGCAAGAAAGGAGCTGTATTTTAAATGGTAAAGGAGATGTTTCAAAACACATCTTCATGGCTTTGTTGAGAAATTTAAATCTTGTATGTATGAAACATGAGAATATAAAGTGCTATCAATAGTTCAGAACTGAGGAAAAAGAAACCACTGATTCTTTGGCAAGTTTCATCAAATGAGGTCATTCAAGGAGAAAAAAAAACAGAAAATGAACAAACAAACAAAAAATCTTTACAATTGGCCAATATCCCATTGTCTTATATAAAGAGACTTGAGAGAAGAAGATAGTCACTTGACAAATAATCCTCCCTCCTTCTTGAAAGGAAGTGTGCAATAAGGATATGATTCATTTGTTTCACTTAAAATGCGGGGTAGAGGAGACAGCTGATTTTAATACCATCATGTTCACAAGAAGATTCCTGCAGAGAATCTGTGCAGGGGTGGGCTGAGCAGCAATCCATGTGCCTTCACCTCACTACTGCCATAGCTTGGTGAGGCAAACTCGAAGAGAGAGAGAAGAGAGGAATAGCAACTTAAAACAGGGATGTACATCCTTTCCCTTGTGAGTATGACAAACGTGAAAGGAGATCTTGTGAGCTCAGGCCAAATCATGGAAGGAGCCATAAAGAGCTGCTGGGTGGCTCCCCATGACACTTCCTGGCTACTGTCACACACTATCGGGGGCACATAGGCATTTTCCATTATTAGGGATGTTGGAGGGAAATGCCAATAGTGTTTTCAGAGCTGTATCATGTCTTACATCCATGCAACAGATCATCTAGTTAAAGACATCAGCACCTGGAATCAACATAAAATGAGCTATGTCTCAGTTGCTTAACTTTCATGGTCACCAATGGAACCTTTATCCACATTGATACAAGTGCTTTCCTACCTCTCACCTTATGCCTACCGTGTCCGTAATGGGAGGAAGTAGGATGGAGGCACAGATAGTGGACATGCTATCTAATCTCTTAGAGGAAGTATGCAAACTAAGAAGGGACTGAAATGTTTGCAACTCTAAAATGACTGCCCAAAGTGGTGACAATGGACAAAAGAGATCATCACAACACTAAGGTGACATATATTAGCAACTTCATTTTTTCACTGCATTCCTTCTTTTACCAAGTATATTTTGTGTCTTTAAGATTGTTACCCTGATTTTTCCCAAAACCATTTGTTGAAGAGACTATCTTTTTCCCACTGGACATTCTTTCCGGCTTTGTCGAAGATTAGTTGGCCATAGAGTTGAGGGTCCATTTCTGGGCTCTGTATTCTGTTCCACTGATCTATGTGTCTGTTTTGTGGCAGTACCATACTGTCTTGATGATGACAGCTTTGTAATGGAGCTTGAAATCTGGAATTGTGATGCCGCCAACTTTGCTTTTTTTTTTCAACATTCCTTTGGCTATTCGGGGTCTTTTCTGGTTCCATATAAATTTTAGGATTATTTGTTCCACTTCTTTGAAATAAATTACTGGTATTTTGATGGGGGTTGCATTAAATGTATAGATTGCTCTCAGTAGCATAGACATTTTCACAATATTTATTCTACCCATCCATGAGCATGGAATGTTTTTCCACTTCTTTGTGTCTTCCTCAATTTCTTTCATGAGTACTTTATAGTTTTCTGAATACAGATTCTTTGCCTCTTTGGTTAGGTTTATTCCTAGGTATCTTATGGTTTTGGGTGCAATTGTAAATGGGATTGACTCTTTAATTTCTCTTTCTTCTGTTTTGTTGTTGGTATATAGAAATGCAACTGATTTCTGTGCATTGATTTTATATCCTGACACTTGACTGAATTCCTGTATGAGTGCTAGCAGTTTTGGAGTGGAGTCCTTTGGGTTTTCCACATAAAGTATCATATCATCTGCAAAGAGTGAGAGTTTGACCTCTTCCTTGCCGATTTGGATGCCTTTTATTTCTTTTTGTTGTCTGATTGCTGAGGCTGGGACTTCTAGTACTATGGACAGCCACATGCAGAAAATGAAACTGGATCATTTCCTTACACCACACAAAAATAGACTCAAAATGTATAAAAGACCTCAGTGTGAGAAAGGAATCCATCAAAATCCTTGAGGAGAACACAGGCAGCAACCTCTTCGACCTCAACCGCAGCAACTTCTTCCTAGGAACATCACCAAAGGCAAGGGAAGCAAGAGCAAAAATGAACTATTGGGACTTTATCAAGATTAAAAGCTTTAGCACAGCAAAGGAAATAGTCAACAAAACCAAAAGACAACTGACAGAATGGGAGAAGATATTTGCAAACGACATATCAGGTAAAGGACTAGTATCCAAAATCTATAGAGCTTCTTAAACTCAACACCCATAAAACAAATAACCCAGTCAAGAAATAGGCAGAAGACATGAACAGACATTTCTCCAAAGAAGACATCCAAATGGCCAACAGACACATGAGAATGTACTCAACATCACTGGGCATTAGGGGAATACAAATCAAAACCACAGCGAGATACCACCTTACACCAGTCAGAATGGCTAAAATCAACAAGTCAGGAAATGACAGATGTTGGCGAGGTTGCGGAGAAAGGGGAACCCTCCTACACTGTTGGTGGGAATGCAAACTGGTGCAGCCACTCTGGAAAACAGTATGGAGATTCCTCAAAAAGTTGAAAATGGAGCTACCCTACGACCCAGCAATCGCACTACTGGGTATTTATCCTAAAGACACAAAGGTAGTGTTCCTCAGGGGCACGTGCACCCGAATGTTTATAGCAGCAACGTCCACAATAGCCAAACTATGGAAAAAACCTAGATGTCCATCAAANAATAATGAAACAAGATGGGATGGGAGAGGAGACAAACCATAAGAGACTCCTAATCTCACAAAACAAACTGAGGGTTACTGGGGGGTGGGAGGGTAGGGATAGGGTGGATGGGTTATGGACATTGGGGAGGGTTCGTGCTTTGGTGAATGCTGTGAAAGATGTAAGCCTGATGATTCACAGACCTGTACCCCTGGGGCAAAGAATAATAATAATAAAAAAAAAGATTGTTACCCTGAAAGCCCTGACAGGGCAATTTTTAAAACTTTTACAGAAAATTAAACGCTTCCATTTATTGCTGAGTTGAGACTTCAGAGGTCTGAGGGTGAATCTGTGTGGTGTAAATATAAATTCCTGTCTTCCTGACACCACATAGAGTTGTAACAAAATGATTTTAGCTAATGTTTTCTGATTGTTCAGTTTGCCACACTGGGCCAAGTACATTGCAGGTATTATTCTATTTAAATTTTATAATATTTCTATGAAATTAAATATATATCACCTTTCATTTCAAACAGTTGTAAAGTAGGGTACAAATTGGTTTGTGGCAGAGAATGAATCAAGAGAGGTAGGCAACATCCAAAGTCACATAAAAATTAGGTATACAATGGAGACTTGAACCTATGCAGTCTGATCCCACAGCTTAGCATCAATCTTTGCTATTTTATGTTCTTTGACTGAAACTATAAAAATGAAACCAACACATTTTCCTGTCCTTTAAATGAGCTATTCCCAATTAAATCCCATGCTCTGTTTATTTGGAGAAAAGTTAGTAAGTGTTGCTCTCTGACCAGAAGGCATTGCCACATAAACATCAAAGTTGAACCACTGATTAAAAGAAGTGGATGCACCACTAATTATTTTCCTTCTGAGACAGAAATGATGGATGTTACATGCCTGGAATTCAATATGTCTCTGAAGACATTGGCAGTCTGCATTCTTTTCCTTTACTCAATTTATAACACATTTCATGACTAAACTTCTCAAATCTCATTTTATTCATTCATTCATTTCATTATCAATCCACTCAGTCATCAAACATTTATAGATTTATGAAGTATCTGCAATGAACAAAACATTATGCCAGGTGCAGAGAAGACCTGAAGAACAACTATCAGATTAGATTGTAAATTTGTTGATAAATTGATCCCACGGCTATTTGAACAATATGTAGGAATCAGCAAGAGAAAGGAAAAGAAATTTCCAGGCAAAAAGAAGCTAAAGAGAAGATTCAGCACGATATGCTGATATTTCAGTTTTTTCAGTGGGATTCACACAGGCATCAGTGTGGTGATTCTGGGAAGGTAAGTGTAGTCTGAACATTTGCATGCATTATATACTAGACTTTGAATTTTATTTTGAAAGAACTGGGAGCCTTTGCATGGTTTTAAGTTTACATGTCATGACATAAGTTTTGTGTTTTGAAATGGTGACCACTTACATTGGTTTAGAATAGATAGTAGAATAGAGGAGGAAGGAAATCAATTAGAATGACGTTAGAATGACATTGAAAATTTAAGCAAGAAATGATGAAGATCGCTTCAGTCCAAGATGGATTAATAAGAACCAGGTTTACTCTCCTCACTGAGACAATCCAAAAAATGAATAAAATATATGAAAATACATTTTTCAGGACACACAGTAGGGCATCAGTCAGTGAAGGCCAGTGATCAGTGAGAGAAGGGAAGTAAATCAGGTACACTCTGTGATTGTCCCTACAAAACTAATTGTAATGAGATTTTCCAGGGCATGGCACAAACAGGGACCCCAGGCAGAGCCCAGAAGACCCCCTCAGCTGAGAATATGGATCTGAGAATCTAGGGATACCAAGACAGTTAGGTTTTTTAGGACAAAGTACTGAGAAGAAGAGTTTTATTGAGAGAAATCTTCAGACACTGCAGAGTCCCTTCACCATATCTTTAGCTGAGTAACACTCCACACATATGTCTGAGAGTACCTGAGACCATAACAAGATCCACCCCAGTGCATTAGAGGATAGAGTATCACACGTGGCATAGAACCACGAACAGACTCAGTTTCTGCAAGCTGGAATGGAAAAATCTCATGCATCACAGGGCATGAAGTAGAGCACACAGGAGGGTCTCACCTGAGTCATGAGAAAGAATTACCCTTACACTGACTACTGCTCTAGTTTCCACCTAACAAATTGTAAAAGCAAAGTCAAAAGAATCCAACTGTTTCCAAATAAATTGACTGCATACCTGGAAGAAGCTCAGGATTTATAGGAATACAAAAACATACAGCACTCAACAAGTTAAAATTCACAATATCTGGCATCAAAGAAAAGATGATCAGACATTCAAAATAACAAGAAGATATGACCCATAATGAAGAAAACAAGTAATCAACTGGAAGAAACACTGAACTGACATAGATGTCAGGTTTAGCCAACAGTGACATTTTATAAAGTTATATAATTGTGTTTCATATGTTCATAAATCTAAGTAGCTTAAAAAAAACACAAGCTCACAAAAAACCCCACAAGCTCAGAAACATGAAAAAGACTGCACCCAAATCAAATTGATTATAACAAGTGAGAAAAAGAAAAATCATAAAAGTTATCACAGAAAAGAAAACATGTGGGGCGCCAGGGTGGCTCACTGGGTTAAAGCCTCTGCTTTCAGCTCAGGTCATGATCTCAAGGTCCTGGGATCAAGTCCTGCATCAGGATCCCTGCTCAGCAGGAAGCCTCCTTCCTCCTCTCCCTGTCTGCCTCTCTGCCTACTTATAATCTCTCTCTGTCAACTAAATAAATAAAAAATCTTAAAAGAAAAGAAAAGAAAACATGTTACTTCCTTGGATGCCTGGGTTTCTCAGTCCTTAAGCATCTGCCTTTCGCTCAGGTCATGATCCCATCGTCCTGGGGTCAAGTTCTGCACCGGGCTCCTGCTTCTCCCTCGGCCTGCCATTCCCTCTGGTTGTGCTCTTTTTCTCTCTTTCTCTGACAAATAAATAAATAAAATCTTAAAAAAAAAAAAGACAACATGTTACTTTCAGAGGAATAAAAGTAAGGATAATGTCAGATTTCTTACTGAAATAGTGCAAGCAAGAAGATAGTGGAGCACCATCTTTTAAGTACTGAAACGAAGTGCTATCAACCCAGAATTCTGCTCGGTGAAAGGGTCTTTAAAAAGTGCAAATAGAATAATGACATTAAAGTTGAAAGAATTCATTAATATTAAGTCCTAACTTAAAAAAAAAAAGGTATAGAACATCCTTTAAGCAGAGGGAAATGGTATGAAATGGAAATCTGGATCTATGCAAAGAAATGAAGAACATCAAATATGGTAACTCCATGCATCATAAATGGCACTGCAGCTTCTGTCTTGCTCTCTTGGATCATTTGCACTGGGGGACCTAGCTGATAACACAGAAGCAGTCCCTGCAGTCCATGTCGGACAGACTGTGATCTCCTACCAGCAGTCATATGACCAAATTGTACTGAAAGCAGACCTTCCAGTCCCAGTCAAGTTGTCAGAGGACTACAGCTCTGGCCAACATTATTACTGCAATTTTCGTGTGAGTTCCTATGCTAGATACATTCCAAAATTCTACCCTAAAGAAACTGCAGGACAGTAAATGTTTATTGCTTTAACAGAATCAAAACAAACAAATAGGGGTGACTCCCCCTGGGTGGCTCAGTCAGTTAAGCAACTGCCTTTACAGCTCAGGTCATGATCCCAGGGTCCTGGGATCGAGTTCCACTTCGGGTTCCCTGCTCAATCAGTAACCTGCTTCTCTCTCTCCTCCCCACTTGTGCTTTCTGTCTCTCTGTCTCTCTCTCCCAAATAAATAAATAAAAACAAATAAACAAAAACCAGAAATGAAACAAACATGCAATCAAATCACAAATTCACATGTACTTTGATCCAACATCTCCCTTCACAGATGTATTCTACAGATATGCCAGCACTTTTTGAAAATATGTATTTATAAAGATGCTCACTTCAGCATTATGTACAAATGCAAAATACTGGAAATAGCTGGTGTCCATAAATAGGTTTTTATTAAGTAAATTATAGTCTATATCTATCTATCTATCTATCTATCTATCTATCTATCTATCTATCATCTATCTATCTATCATCTACCTGATTAAGCCATTAACCAAGAAAGTAGCAGGCAAAATAGGAGCAGAAGAAAGTAACACACCTGACAGAAACAAAGATGGTAGAATCAAGTATTAAATGTTAAGAGTGAGGAAAGTGTAGCAGATAAGAATGGCAATCTTTTCTGTGTTTCTTTGTTCATACTACCATTCCCTACCTGACTCATTGTAAGAACCAGCTATGGTGTCTTTCCAGAGTCAATGTCTTACAGACAATCTCAACATATTAGCCAAAGCACCTTTTCAAGTGTAGGTTGAATAATGTCATTCCTCTGCTCAGACACTCTAAGGACTCAACTTTTCACCTGCCCCCAGTTATTTTTCCTTCCTTTCCTATAACTTCACTTTCTAACTCCTGCATTGGCTCATCCTATTCTTGCCGTACTGTTCCCCTTGTGGTTCCTTACATGTGCTGGGAATACCCTTATTTTAGTGTGGTTGTCTTCAAAGTGTTATACTTTTTTTATTAATCAATTTATTTTAATATTATATAGCTTATTACATTTTTTTCATATAAGATTCCCATCATTTGCACAATGGAAAATATTTAGTTACATACATGAAATTTATAGTTTCAGTATTTGCTCCTCCTATTCAATAAGTTATATTTAATTTTATTCATAACTCAAGACTGATATCTTTTTAAAAAATATTTTATTTATTTATTTGACAGAAAGAGAGAGAGAGAGAGCACAAGTAGGCAGAGCAGCAGGCACAGGGGGAGGGAAAAGCAGACTGTCTGCCGAGCAGTGAGCCTGGGATCATGACCTGAGCCGAAGGCAGTGGCTTAACTGACTTCATGCCCTGTTTCTGTAACTGCTTAACTGACTGACTGAGCCACCCAGGCGCCCTAGACTGATATCTTTTTAATACTTGGAATAAGACACCTTAAAATTTAAAACAATAAATTATAATTAACGGAGCCATTTCTGCTTATGTGAGTATATGAATTAAAATCATCCAATTTTCTTGTCAATATAATACATACACTATAGACTAGTTTATATATTCGATTGAATTTTGACAATTGTTTAACAGATAAGTAAGGAATTATCCTAGTGTCCAGTGTAATGAATTGCACATAATAATGGATTAAAATTTCACTTATAAATACGTGTTTTGAGCACTTACTACAGATGTTTGCTCTTCCAAAGATAAGGCATGGTTCCTAAATATAAAGCTAACCTGGAATGTGGGTCATATGTGGAAGACACACAAAATGTGAAGAACTAAGAAAGAAAACATATAATTTGAAGTAAATGGGACAAGTTGATCAAATGCACAGAGGTCAAAAAACACAAGTCATGTAAAAACTGGTGGAATAGGCTTATAAAGTATACAGGGACAGCTGAGTGGCTCAGTTGCTTAAGCATTTGCCTTTAGCTCAGGTCATGATCTAGGGATCCAGGGATCAAGCCTGGTCTCTGCTCAGTGGGGAGTTTGTTTCTCCCTCTCCCTTTGCTTCTCCCCCCACTCATATGCATGCTCTTTCTCTCAAATAAATAAAAAATCTTAAAAATGAAGTATACAAAATAAAGAAATTAGAAAATAAAATCTCTTAATTTTTATTAATTATTCATTTTGTCTTAAACATACATAGTAAAGACATGGCACTAAATCTCAGTTATGACTAGTGTATATCCAAGGTGAATCTGGTGGAACTGAGGAGTCATGGAGATGAGGTGGAGTGGTGGCCCATCAAAAGTCCATTTACTAAAGAGTACCCTGCCAGGAGGTCCTACCTTGGGAAAGACAGAATGTGACCTATAAACAAGATCAACAACCAAGTGGGAGTAAAGGTCTTGAGGAAAACATGTTTTCTACTGCTTGATGTGGAACTTAACCTAACTATACGCAGGTCTAAGTATTATATAGGGTGATGCAACACGAAATAGAAATTAATAAAGCTCCTTTGCCAATATCAGTATTATTTATAGAGAAGCAAAATCTTCTTTGGATCTTTCTAACAGAGGGTAATATTCATGTGTATACATATACAGTCTCAGTCTCATTCTGTCTTTCTTAGCCATAGATGAGATTGCTTTGCCAGTGCATGAGTGATAACACTCAGCAGAAAGAAGAAAGTATCCATCAGACAAAATGAAACCCCAGGAAGGAGGTGGTAGCATCAAGTGGATATTGTCATGCCCAGTGGATGAAATACAGTGATGTCTGATGAGATACTATTGTATCAGATAAAGCAGTGGTGATGCCTGTGGGAGAAGTGGTGCCTTGCAGATGTGTGTTACACAGTTTATGTCCAGGAGAAGGTGATAACTAGAAAAAACAGAAATTCTCACTGGCATCCAGTCTGGTGAGATGATAGCTAGAGGAAAAGGAAGGTTTGGTTAAAGGATGTTTGTCTGTAGTACACATCTTAGTGTTTCTAAACTAATCAGAGGTCAGTTTAGGGGACTAAACTTGTATATAAGCAAAAGAGAAGTCAGTGGAATTTAGATTAGAAACTTAAAGAGAAAAAGTTATCTACAGATTGATGAGTCATGACTAAACCAAGATTATTCAAACAATTTATTAAGTGAAAAAAGGAGATTTAGATAGAAATTACTTATAATCTCACTATCTAGATACATACAGTTATATGAATCCTTCCAAAATTTTCTAAACTTTGTAAAGAGTAAGATATAAGGAAGGTTGAAAAGAAAAGAAATAAGGTCATATTGGAACCTAATTTTATTACATATAAGTAGTATAAATTATTTTTCATGTCAGAAAATGAAAAACCCCATTTATTCATTATGACTACATTGAATTCCATTTGGTCTCTAACCACCTAGCCAGCTAATTAGCTATTGTGTGTGTGTGTGTGTGTATAAACCCATATAATTACATGTATTACATATATTATTATTTAAATAATACTATAATGGTGACTTCATTGTCTAAGCCCTTTTTTCTTTATGGCCATTGCATACAATGCTGGAGTTCCTAAGTATTTATCTGATTACTTGTCTCCTATAATAGACACTTATTTTAGGGAAACTATTTTTTTTTAATTTTTTTATTCTTTGCCCCAGGGGTACAGGTCTCTGAATCATCAGACTTATACCTTTCACAGCACTCACCATAGCACAAACCCTCCCCAATGTCCATAAGCCATCAACCCTATCCCTACCCTCCCACCCCCCCCAGTGACCCTCTACCCCCCATGACCCCCCACCCTGCCCCTCAAGTTCCTCATATCAGAGAGATCATATGATAATTATCTTTCTCTGATTGACTTATTTCGCTCAGCATAAAACCCTCTAGTTCCATCCACATCGTTGCCAATGGCAAGATTCTGTTTCTTTTGATGGCTGCATAGTATTCCATTGTATATATATACCACTTCTTCTTTATCCATTCATCTGTTGATGGACATCTAGGTTCTTTCCATAGTTTGGCTACTGTGGACATTGCTGCTATAAACATTTGGGTGCACGTGCCCCTGAGGACCACTACCTTTGTATCTTTAGGGTGAATACCCACTAGTGTGATTGCTGGATCATAGGGTAGCTCTATTTTCAACTTTTTGAGGAACCTCCATGCTGTTTCCCAGAATGGCTGCACCAGCTTGCATTCCCACCAACAGTGTAGGAGGGTTCCTTAGGGAAGCTATTTACCAAAGGTTAAGAAAATTCTCTTCTTGCCAGGGCACAGATCAATTAATAGGGTTTATATAATGCAGTAAGTAAATTTTTCTGATTATACCTGTTTATTATCTTCTCGAGATAATATTAAAATATAATCATCTATTTCCCACATGTAGCTCCAACTTCTGATCAGAGCTCACAGGGATGACGACCAAGAAAGATTCAAGGAATTCCATGGATATGGTCTGACTGATGTTTCTCCAGGGAGACTATCTGTTGTCACTGGTAATTACAATCTTTCCTTTCTCACTTCCACTCTGTGAGACAGAGACCTACTCTATCAAGCATGAGAAAATTCTCACTACAAAGAGCTAGAAATAGAAATTGAAGAAAAACTCATGTCTTTTATTGTAAATTGTTTAAATTGCTTTATGGAAAAGAAACAACCTAAATACTGCTCTCCTAGTGACAGATGAAGAAATATTGTCACATAGCAAAGAGCAGAACCCTTCACCAACTGATACAGGTCCTCCAAGGACTGCCTAACAGGACTGTGTGTTGACTTCACTCAACATTGACATCCCTTTAAGTCTTCCTAACAGACTATGGATTGGTTTGTTTGTACCACCAATACTTACGATTCATATTGTTCAAAGAACATTGAAATGCTTGACTCTTTGGATAAACTCAGTAGGAAAAAGAAAAAAAATTCACACATAATCCACTTGCTAGTTTTCATTTAGAATTAGGCATGTGATTCTATGTGGAACTATAACTTCAAGAAGAGATAGCTAGGGGTTTCTTGAAAAGTTCTTAATGCATGAGAGAGAGGGAATACTATTCAATAGAATTACATACAAAAGTGACTAGAAGAAAATAAAAACCAAAGCCTTTTTAATATAGAACATTACATCAAAATTGAGTACACACAGACTGCCTAGTGGAAGATTATATAAATGATACACACACACACAATACATCACGTAAAACTATTTGAAAGAATGAAGGGGATTCTACTCCTTTATAAATATAACATATATATATATATGTATATAGCATATATATAACATATATATAACTCACTTATAAAATAATAAGGTAAAAAATTTATTTTGACTAACAAAACAAAATCTAACAATATTCAGTGGAGAGGAAAAAATAAAGAAGAATTCATAAGGTAAAGAAAAAACTAAGAAAAATATAACAGGTAAACACAGAAAAGAAAAAAGGGGAGTAACATTATTGATTATCTATCACAATAGAATTAAGACCAGTGAGTGTGAAGGAAGGAAGGAAGGAAGGAAGGAAGGAAGGAAGGAAGGAAAAAAGAGAGAGGAAGAGAAAGAAAGAAAGAAGAAAGAAAGAAAGAACACTTCATAATATTTAAGCCTAAAATTTACCATAAGGAAATACCAGTTATTCATATTAATGCATCCAATTAACAAGCAACAGCTTTCATAAAACAAAAATTCCTAGAGAACAACCGGAAATAAAAACTCAATAGAGCACTTTAAAACACCTCTCTCAATCTAAGACAGATGAGTGGTCGAAGATTAGGAAGATTGTAGAAAACCTAAAATTACATAATCAATAAGGTAGATTTTATGGATTTAAAAACATGCCCACATTTCTGGCTATGATGAAATTCACATGTTCTCTTGTCTCTTACAAACATTAGCTCTCTTCCCATTTAATGTAAATGCTGTTCAGAACTCTAAAACATTGCTAGTGCTATTATCACTTAGCATTTAGTGTGCTATTCATATTTAAACATATTTTACAAGCTTTAATTGGAATAATATGAGATACTGAGAAACTCTTGCCCTTTATGTCACCCAGAAATGTGTCAAAGGGACCAATTTGATGTTTCTTAATAATTGTTGGCTCATTTTGGAAAGGCCTATTTTAATTCAAATATGTTGTCTGAGCTGTAAAAAGGAGAAATCCGTTTTTTCTTTTTTTTTGTAAGTGGCTTTTTTGTACCAAGCACTTAACATATGTTAATCTATGTTTAAGGCTGATCAGGGTTTGAAACTAGATGAGCTTGCTTCCTCTTATGATTCCACCTTAGCATATTATCTTTAGATTCTTTTACTATCAACTCAAACTCAGATGGCTTGGATCATCTGATAGACATCATGTGCTCTCCCTAAGGTCCGTCACCTAGTCACCCTATCGCTCCATCCCCTCCCTTCCAGCAACCCTCTGTTTGTTTCCCATGATTAAGAGTACCTTATACTTTGTCTCCCTCTCTGTTTTTGTCTTGTATTATTTTTCCATCCCTTCCCCCATGATCCCCTGGTTTGTTTCTTAGATTTCACCGATGAGTGAGATGATATGATAAATATCTTTCTCTGACTGACTTATTTCCCTTACCATAATATCCTCTAGTTCCATCCATGTTGTCGCAAATGGCAAGATTTCATTTTTTTGGTTGTTGTGTAGTATTCCATTGTGTGTGTATATAGCCCAGATATCCATCGACAGTTGAATGGATAAAGAAGATGTGGTGTATATATATGTATATATACACACATACACACAATGGGATACTGTGTGACTTTTGAGGTTAGATTATAAAATACACTTCTGTTTACACTGTGCTGGCTGGAACACTTTCAATGAAGCCCTGAGCTGGCACATAAATAGTTTAACACCACAGTGTTGCCATGGGATGAGGAAGCTTTCCTGGCCCATGCCAACAGGCAGCTTCTTCTTGCAACATCCTTTGCCACCATCTAACTACAACTGCAGAAGAAACCTGAGCTACAATTCTCTAACACAGTCCTCTCTGCATTCCTAACCTACCCAAACTGGAAAATATTGTTGTTCTAAAGCAGAGTTTTATGTTGATTTATTGTGCAATGATAATTACTGGAATGGGTACTAATGGCAAGGGTTGCCTAGTATTCATGCAACATCTGGCCCACAACCTGGTTTTGTAAATAATGTTTTAGTCTAACATAGCCATAGCCATTTGTTTACATATCACCTGACTTCTTTAATGCAATAATAGCAGAATTTAGTAATTTCAACAGAGACTGGTATGCAAAACCTAAAAGATTTATTATCTGATCTTTGAAAAAAGTTTGCTCAGGTGCCTGGGTGGCTCAGTGGGTTAAAGCCTCTGCCTTCAGCTCAGGTCATGATCTCAGGGTCCTGGGATCGAGGCCCACATCGGGCTCTCCGCTCGGTGGAAAGCCTGCTTTCCCCTCTCTCTCTTTCTGCCTGCCTCTCTGCCTACTTGTGATCTCTATCTCTGTGTCAAATAAATAAATAAATAAATAATCTTTGAAAAGAAAAGAAAAAAGTTTGCTCACCGCAGCCAGTGGGTGTCTTACCTTTTTCACGTTCTTGGACATGCACAGAGTAGGAGCTAGTTTTTGAATCTTAATTTACTCACATATTGTGGGAGAATATTTGTTAAACAGCATCTTTATTTCCCTACTTATATCCAAGTCTTTGTGATGACTCTTCACACACTGACTCTGAACTTGTTCAGGAGACTTTCTTCAGCCATTAGGACAGCAGCAAATGTGACGCAAGCAGAAACTTGAAAAGTAATTACACATTGGCACTCGTGCTGTCTTGCTGCTGGGAACCCCACTGCCACCATCTAAAAATGTTGGGGCTCATCGCCTAGAGGATCAGAGACTATATCCAAGCTGTAATATGTGTTCCACCAGTCCCAGTGGTGCAGATGGCCCAGACCTGCAGCCGAGAACAGAGATGTTAGAGAAGCCATCTTAGATCAACCAGCCAGGCTAAGCAAACCCAGAATCATGGGGCATATTGATATCCATTGTTTTTAGCCATTGAGTTTTAGGATGGTTTGATATACAACAAAAGCTACCTGATAACATCTATAAAGTTTGCTTTAATGGTCTCTGCCTATACTCTTTTATTTTTTTTAAGATTTTATTTATTTATTTGTCAGAGAGAGAGCTCACAAGCAGGCCGAGTGGCAGGTAGAGGCAGAGGGAGAAGCAGGCTTCCTGCTGAGCAGAGAGCCTGATGCAAGGCTCGATTGCAGGGCTCTGGGATCATGACCTGAGCTGAAGGCAGCTGCTTAACCAACTG
The DNA here is from genome assembly GCA_002007465.1 of Ailurus styani. Lineage (NCBI taxonomy): Eukaryota > Metazoa > Chordata > Mammalia > Carnivora > Ailuridae > Ailurus > Ailurus styani. The sequence goes on along the minus strand of LNAC01000688.1, from coordinate 332,568 downwards.
AGCCACCCAGGCATCCCTGCCTATACTCTTTTATATAGTGGATAGAAAATTGGGGGAAATCATCAGCCTCAATAAGTAATGTTGGGATGCCTGGGTGGCTCAGTCGGTTAAGTGGCTGCCTTCAGCTCAGGTCATGATCCCAGAGTCTGGGATCGAGTCCCAAATCAGGCTCCCTGCTCGGTGGAGAGCCTGCTTCTCCTTCTCCCTCTGCCTGACACTCTGCCTACTTGTGCTCTCTAACTCTCTGTCAAATAAATTAATTAAAAAAAAAAAAAAAAGAATTGTGACTCCTGGGTGGCTCAGTGGGTTAAAGCCTCTGCCTTCAGCTCAGGTCATGATCCCAGGGCCCTGGGATCAAGCCCCACATCAGGCTCTCTGCTCAGCAGGGAGCCTGCTTCCCCCTCTCTCTCTGCCTGCCTCTCTGCCTACTTGTGCTCTCTCTTTCTCTGTGTCAAATAAATAAATAAAATCTTTTAAAAAATTAAAAAAAAGAAGTAATGTAGGTTAAAAACATAAATCAAAGAAAAAATTTAAGGTATTTAATGATGCATTCATTATTCTTTAATAAAAGAAGCTAGGAATTAGGAGTTTGACATAGAGAAGGATGATGTTTTACATCCCCAGTCTTTTGAGTTTGATTTTTAATTATAATATCCTAGAAGAAGTGTCTTTAGTCCTGACCCAGTGTGTCCTAATTTAGGTTCTCATGGAGATCAAGAGACATAACAATCATATGAAGAAGAATCAGGATGAGATGGAGATTTTCAGATTAAATGACTAGGCACAGAAGCATTTAGGAAAAAAAAATGCAAGGGGCAGATAACTTTAACATGTCCTGAGTTCATTCAGTCAGTGATAGATAAGTTAGCTTTAGAATTTAAGGCAGCCAAACAAGCCTAGAGGTTTGGTGGGGGGTGGGGGGCGAGGCGGGGAACAAAACTCTTTTTCTCAATGCCCACGTTCTCTCCCTTAGAGAAAGATATTTATATATGTGCTGTTACCACATGCCTGAATAAAATAATCTTTCAGCAAATTTCATTTTCTACCATTTCATTTCCCAGTGGTAATGCCAAATAAAATGTAGATAAAAACATTAAGTGTAGTTACCTGCTGCTTCAGCACTGGGCAAGATTCCATCTGTAGGCATTCTAATAAGCTCACAATGAGTGCTTTTTGTGCTGCTGTACAATCACAGGATAATTTAGAACAAAAAGTAAAGGTCAGGCATTTAATGCTGCTACGGGTGACCTTTTCACTCCCAACTCTTTGTAAAAGCATCTGTATTAGCAAGTTTAGATGCATCTCTTAAAGAAGCTGTACAATTCACTCTAGGAACCATGTTTCCACTTGAAAGGGCCCCCATGGGGCATGAAGTTCTGCTGAAAACATTCATAGGAAAGCAAAATTCTCCTTGTTCTCCTGAGGGACTCTGTGACAATAGGGAAAGCTAAGTACAAGAGCCAGTAGCTCCCATGCTAAATAATAATGCTGAGAATTCAGGTACTTTAATCTTAGGTGTCTAGCAAGAGCTGCTCCCCTTTACTCCTCAGGAAGAATGTGGCATCTGTCAAAGGTCAGGTATATTAGATCCTCCAGTCCAAAATGTACCTAACTGGCTATTATAATTCTGTTATTAGATGACCTTCAGCAACAGAATGAGACTTTCTCTTTAACCTAAATTCCCAAGGTCACATGAGACAAAAATAGCATCTTTTAATAGTGACTGGAACAACTGCTTATTGCATAATAAATGTCCAATAAATGATCTATTTAATTAAATAATTAAATAGATCATTTATATTATTTCATTAGAGAAGAAACTGTGGACTAATATTTTGAAGAAAATAATGTAAAAAATTGGACTTTGGTTCAGTTGAGCAAATGGCATTGAGTACTCACTGTGGACACTCAGAAGACAGAACAGCCCATACTTCACTGTCTCCCTTCACAACTGAACTTCTACACACATTGTACCTAATTCCTCAATATGTCTATAACATAGTGAGTTCCCTACAGTCCCTCTTCTATTTTTTTATTAAAATTTGTTTTCTTTTGTGAGTCATCACAGAACTCTGCATTCCCATATCCAAAGGACACAATTAAGTTTTCAATTTAGTTAATCTTTAGTAGCATTTGATGTCACTTCAATTTTATTTCTAGAAATACCCACATCCTGACTTAGTGGTTCTCCTTCTCAGTCTTGATTCCTGGCTCCTGTCCCCCATCGTCCTGGGCCCCAGCATTGGAGTATAGAGCTAGGTCGACTTCCCATATCCATGTGTACTCTTCCTGGTGATCTCATGGACTGACATGACTTATCACTGCAGCATTTATATCCCAACGTGGAAGTCACTTTTGAGTATATACTTGTTGGTTCATTTGTTCATTTGTTCGTTCGTTCCTTCGTTCCTTCCTTCCTTCACTCAGGACACATGACAGCAACTGTAGATATTTCCCAGGATATAAATCAGGAATTAACAGTGTCTAATCGAGTTGTACAAAGGAGCTGCCAGAAGGAGTTGAAAAAGGTTGACTCTGAGAAATAATATTGAGGAAGCAGTACATCTTTCTTTCCAATTTAAATGCCTCTGTCTCTGGTGATTATGGAAATGTCCCTCATGGACAGCCTGGTCAGAATCAACATGGTTGGTTGAAAGACCCTAAACCAGATGAATAGAATCAGAACTTCTGATGTTACTGTATAAATGGTAGACTTAACAAACTTCAGTTCTAAATATTACTTTGGCTTCATGTCCTGGATTTTTCGTGCCTTTTTTGTTTGTTTTACTTTGTTAGCTTTTATGTCTACTCTTGAATTTGCATTTTGCTTTTGTCATTGAGTTAGCAGGTATTTAATTTTCAATTAAAATTTTGGTAACTTGCTGTTCTAAAATGTGTAAATTTTTGTTGTTTTGAGCTGTGACAAGAGTCTGAGACATTTCTACATTTTTATTTTAACAGGTTTTGTTGCTATTGTTGTGTTTTAAATATTTAAAATCTTAAACTACAATCTGTATATTTGACAATAGTGTTCATTTTCTGTTTGGCATAGATTTTATATTATATCATGGTTACCATACTTTGAGAATTTCTATTTCTTTGTAATTTCCAGTAGTATTTCTTGATTAAAGGTATTAAGATCTGAGAAAAGTGTATTAAAATTCATATTACAAGTGAGTATAATTTTTTTCAATTTCACCTTACAGTTCTAACACATTTTACTTTATATATTTCACTATTATATCCTTGAGTACAAAAATGTTCATGGCCATTATATCATTTTTAGAGATTTTACCTTTCATAATTATAAAATATTTCTCTTTGTCCTTTTTAAATGGTTTTCACCTCAAAAGCTACTTTCTATGTTATTAATATTGCCACATCTGCTTTCTTTTCTTTCTTACTTTGAATTTTTATTAGTCCAAAAGACTGCTACTGCATCTGTTATCATAAGCATACAGGTATGTATTAATTCAAAGAATCTGAGAATTTAAGTTATTTAAACTGTAGTTCTTTTTTTTCTTTAACAACTGATTTATTTGCTCTATTTTCATCTAACATAATTTCTCATTTGTTTTGTTTTTATTTCTTTTCAGTCGGTAAGAATTTATTTATTTTTTTCTACTCTGATAATTATTGGGATTTTTTGGTTTTAATATGTTTTATTCAGTCCTTTTTCCTCTTCTATTTATTTGTAAGTTCTATATTTCATTATATAGATAATGAAATTGATTAATTAAAAAATAACTTTTGCCCTTATTTAAGATATGTTTGGGATCTTTTTAGTTATGTATACTTCTTTTCTGCCCCATATTATCCCTACTCACTGGAGGTGTTTGAGATGTTTTTTGTTTATTGTGTTGTATTTTAATTTTGTTCATCTTTATGCTTCTCATGAATAAAGGTAATGATACATTTTACTTTCTATAAATCCTGTTTTATGCATAATTATCCTTTTCAATAAAAGCCTACTCTTGTTTAGACTATGAAGCAGTTTCATTAATTTCTCTGAATGTATACATTAGAATTTTTGTTTATGAATTTGTTTGCTTTTTTCCTAAATCTCCTACTTACTGCCAACTCCTTTTAGTAGTAGCTATTTTGAACAGTTGCTTTGCTTGGTTCCTCTTCTTGAAATCCAGATTCCCCTTAAATAATTAGTGGTATTTTCTTGTCTTATATAAGCAATAAGGTTTAGAGAAAAAATGTACACAAAGGCAGTATAACAAGACAGTTAAGAGCTCAGATTTCAGGACTAGGCTGAGTTACTTTACAGAAAGTCCCCAGAATGGTTCATAGCAAAATCTGCAGAGGTGTTAACTATTACCATATACATTTCTTTTGTAATAGCTTTATGGAGATATAATGCACCCAAAATATATTCATCCATGTAAAATATATAATTCAGTGATTTTTAGTATATTCAGAGTTATTCAATCATTATCACTATCAACAAGAAACCCTGTACCTTCACACCACTCACCCCATTCTATCATCCCACTCACCCACCCAAACTCCCTAGCCCAATGCAACCACCAGTGTAATCTATGTCCCTAATCCATGTCCCTATTTTCCTTATGTCTGGACATTTAATATAAATAGAGTTGTGTAATATGTGATCTTTTGTGACTGACATCTCTTACTTAACATAATGGTTTCAACTTTCATCTGTTTCAGTATGTATCAGTACATCTTTTGCTTTTGTTGTTGAACAATATTCTATTGTCTAGATATACAACATTCTGTTTACCCATTCATTAGTCAATGGACTTTAGGTTGTTTTCAACTTCAGAGCATTATGAATAATTCTACTATGAAGATTCATGTATAGGCTTTTGCAAAAACATATTTTCATTCCTCTTGTGTATAGACCTAAAAGTGAAATTGCTGGGTCAAATGGTAACTCCATGTTTAACCTTTGGAAGAACTGACAAACTGGTTTACAAATAGTTTATCATTTTACATTCCCACCATCATTGATTGGATGTTTCAGTTTCTCTACATTCTCATCAGCAATTGTTGCTGACTTTTTTTTAAATTATAACCATCTCAACATGTACACATTTTAAAATGTGGGTTTGATCATTATTCAGATATTAGTGAGGCTAACAGATGAAGAAATCACTGCCATGGAAAAGATAGTTTGTTATTCATAAAGAGGAGAGGCTCATCATGTCATGCAGGACCACACATGAACCCACACAATTAAGGGCTGATTTCCATAAGAAAAGGAAGGCATGATAGGGTAAACAAGGATCAAGACTGGCTAGTATAATGACTTCAGAGGTCTCAGGTTCATAACATTCTCTCTAATTGTTTGGTATCTGACCCCAGGATTATTAGGCAGGGGAATATTACATCCTGGAGTATGAGAGCCAGAGAGAGGAGCTGGTTGGGGCTATGGACTCTGGCTGGTAGGTTTATATATGAAACATAGATATCTAGGAATTAACTTGCCCTAGAATGTGCAGTTTCTCATAATTCAGCAACCCCCCAGATTTCAGAGCACTAAAAATATAGAAAAGAATAAAATATAGTTAATACCACGAAATGGCATCTCATTGTAGTTTTGATTTTCATGTTTCTGATGTATGCACTTTTATATTTCATAAAAATTTGCTGAGTATATTTCATGTGTCAGACACTATTGTAGGCATAAGACATATAGCAAAGACAAGAGGAGGTCCCTGATCTTTTAATGTTTAACAACCTGGAAAATTACACAGTGAACCAAGTTTTTGTTTTGTTATTATTGTTGTTATTGCTGTTTTAAAGTAGAATTCTTTTTTTTTTTAAAGATTTTATTTATTCATTTGACACAGAGAGAGAGATTACAGGTAGGCAGAGAGGCAGGCAGAGAGAGGAGGAAGCAGGCTCCCTGCTGAGCAGAGAGCCCGATGCAGGCCTTGATCACAGGACCCTGGGATCATGACCTGAGCCGAAGGCAGTGGCTTTAACCCACTGAGCCACCCAGGTGCCCTTAAAGTAGAATTCTGTAATGAAAATAGTACAGGGTGATATCAGAAGGCATGATTGTAGTTTTAGTTAGGGGAAGAGGATAACTACAACTTCATGAGAAGGCAGTCCTAAATTAAGGAAGACAGTCATAGAAAGATGAAGAAAGAGCATTCCAGGCCAAAGGAATGGCCAGCACAGTCTTCCTAAGGTTGAAGTGATCGTGGGATGTTCAGAGAAGAGGACAGATGAATGTAGTGGGAACATAGTGAGGTAGGAAGATAATAAGGGATAAATCCAGAGAGGAAGCCAGGAACCAGATCTTGTAGGACTTTGTATAGGGTATGTGTAAGCTTCCTAGGGCTGCTGTAACAAAGTACCACAGACTGGGGGGCTTAGAACATAGGTTTATAGTCTCACATTTCTGGAGGCTAGAAGACCAAAACCAAGATGTCAGCAGGGCTGTGCTCCCTCTGAAACAAAGGAGGATGCTTCCTGGCTTCTTCCTCACTTCTGGTACTATACTGGCCACCTTTGGTGTTTTATGGCGTGTAGTTGCATCTCTGATCCTTCATTTTCACATGGCATTCTCCCTGTGTGTCTCTTTCTTCTCTGGTTTTCTTCTTTAAAGGGAAACAATCATTTTAGATTAGAGACCCATTCTACTCTAATCTGAATTTAACATCTGCAATGATTCTATTTCCAAATAAGTTCATATTCTGAGGTAATAGGCATTAAGACTTCAACGTATTTTTTTTAAGAGTGGGGAGGAGATGCAATTCAACCCAAAGCAAAATGATTGCTAAACTATTTAACAATTCCCTTAGCATAAGATATACACAATTTGCTGATAAAAATGATGTGAGAGGTTACAGGAAAAAAAGACATTACAGAAAATTCTTGTTTTTCTGTCTCTAGTATTTGAATCATTGATGTGACATTTTAGCAAGATGGGTAAGACTAGGGAAGGAATATGTTTGGTCAAGTGTTCTTTTTTGAACCTGGTAAGTTTCAAGACCTATTATATGATGCATGAATAATGCAATTGGAAATCCATATCATCTTTTCAATTAAGTGGTCCATATTGAATACACCTAGACTTCATTGGCATATCAGATAATTTAATGTCTTAGAACATCACTAGCAGGATAATGAGAGTAGGAAGAGAATGGGGGCACTGGACTGAATCTCCAGGGTACCAATACTTAGAGATGAGATGAGAATACACAAGAAGAGTAATAAACTGGTTCAAACCAACCAGGAGTGCGGTGTCAATAATATCAAAAGAAAGGAGTTTTGAAACTAACTCTGGATATAATTTCAAATGGGACTTAGAGGTAGAGTAAACCAATCATGGAAAATTTGGCTTATCTAAAATTTTCTGGATCAAATAGTGGTCATGTGGTTAATGCAAAAGTACATTTTTTTTAAAGATTTTATTTATTTATTTGACACACACAGAGAGATTACAAGTAGGCAGAGAGGCAGGCAGAGAGACAGGGAGAGGAGGAAGCAGGCTCCCTGCCCAGCAGAAAGCCCGATGCGGGCCTCGATCCCAGGACGCTGAGATCATGACCTGAGCCGAAAGCAGAGGCTTTAACCTACTGAGCCACCCAGGCGCCCAAAAGTACATTTTTAAATATTCAATACAAATTATTAAGCTAACCATACAGACTGAAATTCTGAGTATTTGTTTTGTTTTGTTTTGCCTTTGTTTTGATCTGAGAATAATAGTGTTAGTACAAAAACCATGATGGTTCTAGATGATTAAATGTTGGTTAAAACTATTTTGACCACAAAAGACTGTTATACAATTTGATAAGCAGAAAATATTTGTACCATATTTATGCAACAAGGGACCTATATCCAAAACATATAAAAAGATTCCTACAATCAAGTAAAAATAATAAGAAATGAAACATACTTTATAAAAGATGGTATATAAATGGCCAATAATCACATGAGAAAGTGCCCAGCACTATATTTAAAACTGCAAAGAATGCCCATTAGACAAAATAAAATTTTAAGGCTAAATAATACATAAATAATAAATTATAATTAAATAAGAACTCAAGATGGAATGTCAAAAGAAAGATTTTTTACAAGGGTGTTATAATCTTCATCATTATTTTTTAATGATGTGTAAAAGACTGGAAGGTTAAAAACTAGGGAAAAACAATAAAAATTATGACATTGATTTAAGCACAGTAAAGATTCACAGTTGGTATTATGAAATTTGAACAGTGATCAATAGGAAAAAATAATCCAGAACTAGTCAGAAAGGAAAGTCTTACAGAAGTTGCACAGATGAGACTTTCTTAGGAATTGTTACTTCACCTTTCTGTCACATATCCTTCTTAACACTAGTAGCTGCTACTTGACCTCTGAGTAATACCACCCCCCACACACACACACAAACTCCTTTTATCCTTGTATTATTTCAAATTCCATAGGCAGGCTACATATATTCAAGGGATATGATGGAAAGGTTTTGTTCCAAGCATTCAAGCATGATCTGCATCATAAAAGATGATGAATATATGAATCTTTGAGTCTTCAAGGTATTAGTTTTGTTTCTATTTGTATACAATCCCACTCTGACTTCTGCTCTTGATTTCCCTGACAGACTCCAGCCCTGAGAGTTGCGTCAATATACTTTTAAAAAATGCAGAGGCCAATGGATGTACGGTGAGTGCTGTGAATTGTGTAAGACTGATAATTCACAGACATTTACCCCTGACACAAATAATACATTATATGTTAATAAAATATAAAAAAATAAAATAAAATAAAAAAAGAAAAATGATTTGTCTTTATTACTAAAAGGAAGAAAACTGAAACAACCACAAGTAAGCTTTTCACTAATACTACTAGATTTTTAGGGGACTTATATACAAAGATACATATTCATCTATCTATCTATCTATCTATCTATCTATCTATCTATCTATCTATCTACACACCTATGTATGAATTTAAATAAGCATGTATATATATGCATACATATGCACACTTATGCATACACACACTGCATTATATTATAAATTGTATATTATATAATTTTAAGAGTAGTAAGACCTAGTGATAATTTCATAATGTATACAAATGTCAAATCACTGTATTGTACACCTGAAATTAATATAAAAGGTATGTCAACTATACATTACAAATTACATATTATATGACACAGTTTATAGTATATGTATTATAAGTATACAATTTTTAAAGGCAAAATTTCCTTGAGATAGTATTTTAGCAATGTCTTCACAGAAGTATGAAAAAAATGTAATACCTGTGACCCAGTAAATTTTACTTAAAAGGATCTTTTTCTCATGAATGATGATGTGAACTAAAGCTTCCATAAGTTTGTTCATACACTGTGGGTGGAAAAGAACATAAATTTTCCATCTGGTTGACTCAGATTTTAGCTTGGCTAATTGTTTTGTTAGTTATATTGTATAAATTGTTTAACGTCTGTGTCCTCTATTTCTTCATAATTAAAATGGATCTACTGTAAAAAAATAATGTTGAGAATTACAGAAAACACCTATGAATTGTTCCCTTTAGGGATCAGCATATAATTGGTACAAGTTTTGTGGTGGCTACAATTCCTCTGGTTAGTGTTGTTGCTAAGGAAGCATTGCAAATGTATATACTGCAAGTGAATAAGTTACAATATCATTGTATCATTGCAAGTGAATAAGTTGCCCCAATGTGGGCCACTTTGGCATGCAGATTATTTTGAGCTGAAAGCAATAAAGGCCGAAATGACTCAGGAAGAACCTCTGACCTTCCTCTTAAATGCATAAAATAATTTAAGTACAGAACCTAGTTCAACAAGGGCACGATCATCAAAAATAACTACAGTATAATACGAAGTAGGTATAGTCGACAAGGAGGAGCCTAGCGAGGCCTGTTTGATCAAAGTCCTTTTTTTTTTCTTAAAGGTTTTATTTATTTGACAGAGATATACAACAAGAAGGGAACACAAGCAGGAGAGTGGGAGAGGAGAAGCAGGCTTCCTGCTGAGCAGGGAGCCTGATGTGGGGCTCAATCCATCCCAGGACCCTGGAATCATGACCTGAGCTGAAGGCAAACATTTAACAACTGAGCCATCCAGGCGCCCTTGATCAAAGTCCTTTCTAAGTCATATTGTTTCTGCATGGCACAGAAAATATTTGTTTACCATTTATTTCTTTTCATTTTCCTATAAATTGGCTTTTTTCCCTTTGATGTCTGTACCCCTACACCATTCTTCTTAGTTCAAGATGATATATATATACCTCAAGCTCATATACCTTGAACTATACTTTAGTTCAAGATGAGGAATATACCAATTCTGCCTGATTGTCTTTGGAATCTGTCATGTTTATGTGCATTTCTTACATGTACATACTTAAATTCGATTTTCTCCTGTTAATCTGTCTCACGTCAATTTAATTCTTAGACCAGCCAGAAGAATCTTGAGGCCAGAGTAAAAATTTTTTCCTCCCCAACACCAGAAATCAAATTGTTCAATAATAAGAAACAGTTGAGTAGACTGATACAAAAATTTAATGAAAAATTCTCTGATATGAGAAAATACTCATGATATTTCAGAGTAGATAACAAAATCATATATATATACATATAGAAAAAATATAAAACCATATATATATACACACATACATATATGTATATGTGTGTGTGTGCATGTATTTAGCTAAAATATTAGTGATTACTTTGGGGGTGGTGATATTATTGGTAATTATCATTTTTTTATACTTGCCTATAGGTTGGATGGTGAGTAATATTAAATGAACTATTGAAAAAGAATAAGCCTTCTTCTTTTTTTTAATGTTCACTCATATCCCCCAAATCCTAAATAATTATTTTCATTTTTTGTGTTTCCTTTCAATACTTAATCTGTGTTCCTATATATTTCTATATTATAGTAAAAATATGCACAGTTTGTGTTTTTATTTCCATTTAATTTTATGTATTTAAATTTTTCTATGTTACTTGCTATTCTTTATACTCATCATTTTAATGACTGCATGATATCACCTTGAGTTACTATAAGACATTTAGTTACCTAATGTAATAGTGTGGGTTTACTTGTTTTCTCTATTACATTTTTCCTTTTAAAGATTATATTGTTATGAAAAGCCATGTATGTACAATTTGTTTCACTTTGTCTGAATTCCTTCCCTAGAATAAATCCCCAGGAGTGGGTATGTGATGTTAAGTGGGAAGAACACTTTCTTTTGACTTTCATTATCTTTCATTATCTCCTCTAGTGTCAAAGACAATTGCTCTGATTCACTACATTCTTGCCAATGCAGAACTATTCAACTATCTCAAGCTTTACCAAGGTTAACTACCATAAACACTTTGTTTTTAAAACAAATATTAATACATGTTACCTGGAGAGCATAAGCATTGCTTTAGCAATATAAATATCACCATAATATTGTTTCAAGTGGATATTTGTGGTGATTGAACATTTGACCACATTTTATTTACTTTGATATAATTTTTTTTTATTTTTTCAATTAACATATAATGTATAATTTGCTTCAGGGATGCAAGTCTGCGAATCTGATATAATGTCTTATTTGAGTTATTTATTCAAGCTATTTGTTAATTTGTCACTTTAAAAATGTGCATAATCATTTTTGGATCCTGATTCAGGAAAACAATTGTAAAAACACATTTTGAGAAAGATATTTTATTATGTACTAAATGTGAGATGACATCAGGAAATTATATTTAATTATGTCAGACAAAATAATAGCACTGTGGTTTTGTAAGAGTCTATGTTTTTAAAGGATACTTACTGAAATATTTAGGAATGAATGGCTCTTTGTGCTTAAAATGATCCATCAAAGAAAAAAGTAAAAGAAGAAGAAAAACAAAATAACGGATAAAACAAAAGTGCCAAGATTGTGATGCTTTATATTTAGTTGATGAGCTTCAGCATATTCATTGCATTATTTTCTCCATTTTTGTCTTTGTTTGCCAATTTGTAAACATAAATTTAAATACATTGAAAAATGCATCTGCATTACAGCTGACTTTAAAAATATACTTTAGATGGGTATAAACCCTTGTCATATTTGTAGACTAAAGACAGGGAATATAACCTTCGGATTTTGAAAGCTGACATGCTACATAGCATGTTTTAGTTCTTTAAAGAAAAACTGATGACAAAGTTTAGGATCCATGGGTCATGTCACCAGTGCCTCTTCTAGGGGGCCAAGCAGGCTTCTCACCTGTAACCTTTCCACAATAAACATGTTTGCTTTCCTGTCATTAACATTCACTTTCTGTTTGTGATTCTGACAGCTTGTAGGATTAAATTCTCCACGTATCGATTTGGATGTGCTCCTTGTCCTGTCTTTATCAAAAGAAACATCGTTTTCCCTCTGCAGTGATAAGGTACAGTAGATAGACTGCATAATCTTTCACAAAAGTCATTTCTAAAGTGCTTACCCTTTCCTGACAGCCACATGTGTGTTATTTCTCCTTTTGAATTATAAATTAAGGTGTTGCCATTTATTAGAGATGAAGATGATAAGTTTTTCTTTGGGTAGAAAAGGCCAACTAGATTCCTAAACTCAAAACTCAGAAACAGTTCACAGCATCAATTTAAATGTAGCTATGCAGAACAGAAATTTCACTGAGCTGTTTCTTGTTTTTGGTTTTTTTGGGTTTATTTATTTATTTATTTATTTATTTATTTTGGTTTTTTTTTTTAAACATCATCAGTGAAACCAGTTAACAGGCAGAGGATCAAAAATCTTATTTTGATTTTTTAAATAAATACTCAATTGAACCATTATCTGTAGGGAACAGAAAAAATTCAACATGTACTCATGATGTATACCCTGAGCTAGTCACACTCACAGATAATATCTCATCTAATTTGCTCTTGAGAGCTGGTTGTTGAGTTAATGAAGAACAAATCAAAGACTTGCCCAGGGCTCTGAAGTCAAGTGATGGATCTATGTTTTGAAGCTCAATCTTCTGTCATACTGGAGTCTGGTCTGTTCCTTCAGACTCTGCTAAGCAATTCTGTTCCCTGGTTAGGTGAATCTGGGTGGCACTATCCACAATCCCTTTGGAATCCATGGCCCAGGTAAATGACTAAATTTTAAATGTCCTAAATATGATTTTAAATGCACTACAAGTAAGTAAATCAGCCCTCCTAACTTGTTAAATATAAGCAGAAGAGAGAAAACATATACCTCAATAACCTACTCTCCACACAGTAAGCACTAATGAAAAACAACGTTCAAGTTGTTTCCTCAATTTTTTGTTTCATTTCAAAGAATGAAAGAACACATTGGAATCTTTTATGAAAACCTACACCATGGTCCTATAGTGAGTATTCCTTTCTTCACTTTTAAAATGGAATGGGTAGCTTCCTTAACAAACTTGCAGCATTGTTTTTTAAGGCTCAAAATGAGACAAGATATGAGACATTAAAATCTCTACAGAATATAACATGATTTAGAAATGTAAGAGGCTGGGCGCCTGGGTGGCTCAGTGGGTTAAAGCCTCTGCCTTCGGCTCAGGTCATGATCTCAGGGTCCTGGGATCGAGGCCCTCATCGGGCTCTCTGCTCGGTGGGGAGTCTGCTTCCTCCTCTCTCTCTGCCTGCCTCTCAGCTTACTTGTGATCTCTCTCTCTGTGTCAAATAAATAAATAAAATATTTTAAAAAAATAGAAATGTAATAGGCTAATATAAGTACTACATTTTGGCCCAATTAAGTTTTTAAGAAAGAGACTGTTTCAATAGCCATAAAATTTATGGTTCCAACATTATCTTATATTTGTCACATAGTCAGTGAATCTTAGAAATAAGAGATAAAGAATGTAAAGGTTAGGATTGAGATGTCACACTTCATAGATACCTATAATCTTATAGGAAGACTCCTGAATGTGGGAAGGGAGAGAATCCTACCCCAAGCAAACAATCCCACCAAATGCCAAATGATCCTTTGAGCAGTTGCTATTCATTTTATTGTATGTAGATTTCATTAGCACCTATTGTGCTAAAACCAATGTAACCCTTCTCTGGAAGCTAAAGTGTTTCTCATTTTCAGGGGATTCTTGCATTTGTTGAATTGTTCCTGTATGTTCATTAATTTTGATGTGAAGTAAATATCAGCTTGAAACTAAAGGTGACCTAAATGCTGCAACAGCCTATCAATATTAGGATAAAGAGTGCTCACGAATTAATGAGCCTAATGTGGCCTCATTCTGTATGCAGAACAAGAGGCTACACCTCAAGTCAGCTTCATCCACAGGCTGGGGAAACCTGGGCATCCCCAGCCACCAGGTCACCCTGTGAAGGAGAGAATCATTTTATTATGAGTTACAAAATGAGTTGGCATTATTATTTTAAATACTAATCATGCACATCAAAAGCACCTGGGCTACTTCCCAAAACAATTTAATTCTAGCTCAGTAGGAGGGAGGGCTGTGAGTGGTATAACAAACACAGAAATAAAAATTGGAATACCCTGCTCTTGTATCATGTTTGGCACTAATTCATTGTGCCAGTTCAGAAAATGGAACGAAATCCTCAACTGATTCCTCAACCCCTTGCTCCCTCTTCTCCTGACAAGACATACTTTGTTTAACTTTTATCAATGTAATATGTTAATCTGGTTAAAAATAAAATAAATAAATGGGAAAGAAAAGAGTTTAAAATGAAAACCAAGAGTCCCTTGTTCCAAACCTTCCTTCATCTACTAACCCCAGTATATCAGGATGACAACTTTGTACTACCCACAGGATAACACCCAAAGACAACTAGCTTTAATTAGTCCTGCATTTCATTTCCTTCCTTCCTTCCTTCCTTCCTTCCTTCCTTCCTTCCTTCCTTCTTTCCTTCCTTCCTTCCTTCCTCCCTCCCTCTCTCCTTCCTTCCTTCCTTCCTTCCTTCCTTCCTTCCTTCCTTCCTTCCTTCCTTCCTTCCTTTTTTTGGCATTATCTACTTACTCATCTCTAAATAACATGCCTGTGCTTTTAAGATTTGTCACGTTGCACACTACAAATTCACATTCTGCAATGATAGTGACAAATTTGTCTCATTTATATAGAATTTCTCTCTACTCTGGAAACTTTGCAAGATATGTCACCTTTTTAGTACTACTTTAACTATATAATTTGGAGTAATATATAGTAATCTCAATTTTCCCTATCTTTAATAGCATCTCATCACTTTGGAGTGGACATACTGAAACTGGTTTTCTGATTCTCTCTCCTGACCCCATGTCCAACTCCAGTGTATCTGGGTTGTGCCTTAACTTATGTTATTGAAGGGCACCTGGGTGGCTCAGTCAGTTAAGCATCTGCCTTTGGCTCAGGTCGTGATCTCAGGGTCCTGGGGTCAAGCCCCACATCAGGTTATCTGCTCAGCAGGGATTCTGCTTCTCCCTCTCCCTCTGCCTCACCTCCACCCCTGCTCACGCTCTCTTGATCTCTCTCTCTCAAATAAATAAAATCTTTTAAAAAGGATAAAAAAAACAAAAAGTCTTCTGTTATTCAGGTACATAGAGAGGTCAAAACTTCACATTCTGTTCTGTGATACTTAAGTTACCCATGCTTTCATTGAGAGGTTTATTCAAAAATTTTAATCTGACAAGCAACATTTATATAATGTTGATTTTGCAGATGCTATTCACTGCAAAGCAGGAACTTAGCATTTCCTGTATATAAAGCCTAACTGGTGACACTTGTGTTACTTATACAAGAATCATATGCTGATAATGTCATCTGTATACATTCATCATTTCTCAAAGTTCTGGCATATTTTAGTTTGTTGCATGTTTTGAACATGAATTTTCCTGGCAAATCTGCTTTTGTCATTATTTATTGATGAGAGGAGAAGCAAAAGCCTGTTTCATCACATATCTAATGCCTTTGTCTTATTCATTCTCTCCAGAGCGGGAAACTTCTGATTTTCTTACAGAAAGTGTTTTCTTTGGCTCACCTTCATCTCTGCTACTTTGAACCACAGCATTTTAAGTTGACTGCATTGCTATTTTCCTAAGATTTCATACCCCTAGCTTAGATATAATCTTTCTTATATCTTTTCTTTCTTTTTCTTTGTTTTGGTGTTTTCTGCTCAACTTTACTCCTCAAATAATGTTGTCAGGAAGTTAACTTAAATTTATGAGTATGTTCACATTTGACTTTTTCTCATGCATGTGCTTAACTTTTAGCTGTCCATAGGTTGCTTGGTGGACCTCTCAGCTACTGTGAAGTTTTCTCTACTTTTTCCATCTGGCTAAAGAAACACTCAATGCCAGGTCCTTTTCAGTTGCTTTGGAGGCAGCATTGTTGTCTTTCCTTCTCTTTGAAAATTTTTAGAATCCTCTCTTTACCCTTGCTGTTCTGAAATTTCAAGAAGAGAATGACTAGTTCATGGTCTTTAAAAAAATTTCATCATGTTAAAATTGTGTGAGATGTGATCACATGGAAGCTTCATGTCTCTTTTCAGACCTCAAATCAAAGAATTTCTTCTTTGATTTCACTGACAATTTTACTCCCCCCACTTACTGATTTATTTTTACCTTTTCACTTTTTCTGGAATCTCTGATAGTTATAGTGGGCCTTTCTGAAGTTGATTGTCCATCCAACTTATCTTTTTTTTTTTTTTAAGATTTTATTTATTTATTTTTGGGAGAGAAAGGGAGTGAGCATGAACAGGAGAGAGAGGCAGAGGGAGAAGCAAACTCCCCATTGAGCAGGAAGCCCAACACCAGACTAGATCCCAGGATCCAGGGATCATGACCAGAGCTAAAGGCAGACATTTAACCAACTGAGCCACAGAGGCACTCTTCCTCTTGTCTTTTAGCTTGTGTTTTTCATCTTTCTTCATTTAGGTTTTTCTTGATGGAAGACTTCAAAGATATATTTTTACCCCTCTACCTAAATTTTTGTTATTTTTATAAGGATTTATATATTTATTTTAGAAAGAGAGAGAAAGCATGAGTTGGGGAGGGATGAGGGAGAGAGACAGAATCTCAAGCAGACTCCCTGCTGAGCATGGAACCCAACGTGGGGATTATTTCAAGATCTTAAGATCATGACCTGAACTGAAATCAAGAGTTGATCAACCAACAGAGCCACCCTTCCAGGTGCTCCAAAATTTTATCTTTTTAAAATTTTCTTTCATTATTTTATACACTAACTGAAGGCAAAAGTTATAATTATGATCTCACCTTTTCTTTTTGTCATAAGGTCTTCCTGTTTTTTGTGGTTTTTTTTAACTTGGCACTTTTATACTGCAGATTTTACTCACATAAGTAATTATTCTCAATTTTTCAGATATGTGGATTAATGATACACAAAAAGCTTGGTCTTAGCTGAGTATTTCCTAAATTGTATGCTTATTTTCATCTAAGTAGTTCATTTAACTTGTTGGGGGTTAAAAAAAAATAAAAAGCAGTTCACTTTTTTCCTGGTATTGAATCTATCTCCATTTATATAGAAGAATAGTACTATGTATTTCTTGATATAAGGATTTCTAATATTACTCCTGATTTCTTTTCATTACTTTCTGTGAGACCTGTACTCACCAAGACTTGAATATCTCTTCAGGGTTCTGTTTAAACTTTCACTCATTTCTGCTTTTCTTCCCTCCAGAAATACTCTAGAATGCCAGGTCCTGGCTCTTTCATTAGTCAGGGCTCTGCTGTACATCTTTTGTTCTCCAGGAAGTTGTAAAAATCTCTGTTTTGCTGATGATCCAGGCCTATTCTCTTTGTTTTCCTGGTACAACAACCTCTGAATAATTATTATGATTGTATTTTATTAATAACAAAAACAACAAAGCAGATATGTGAACTCAGCTTGCCATCTTGCTCAGAAAGCCTTCACTCGTATTTGAGAAACTACTCTAGCTGTAGTGTGGCTATGCAAAAGAAGGGAATGTGGAGACAGGTTGATGATAAGGGAGTTGGTATGATAATTTAGAAGTAAAATAAAGTAGCTGCAGCAGTGGGAATGGAGAGGAGGGAAATGTAGAGATATTTATGAGGGGTGATGGCACAGGACCTTCCAACAATCCCCCACACATTCTTTTTATGTCTACACAATGGAGTCATTGCTCCAATGGCATGTTTTCCTTAGGCCTCTTTTACTTGTTTTTGACTTATTTTCACTATATGTATTTTCCCTACTCTTCAATCTTATGGTTCCATCATCCATTTGAGTCCTATTCCTTAATTTCTGATCTTGGTCTCACCTTCTAGGACTGGGACATGGTCTTGCACCAGTGGAGCACATTCTCTGAACTACATGAAGTAGCTTCTCTTTCTAATAGTAGCTTGGGATTTGGAATCCTTCCCAAACTCAACCTACTCCTTCCTTATCAAGAGATATGGATTCTAATATGGAACAGACTGTTATTAACTTTTGGCACCTTCCCATTTCTTACTCAAAGGGTGTCTGGAATGTCAAAGACCTTAGCAACCTATATTTAGAAACTAAAACTCTAATGAAATCTATGTTCTCCTCTAAGAATTGTGTTCATTTTTTCTTTCCCTTAAATGATACACTCACCACACCCTGCTTATCACTTTATCTATTCTACTTTTTGATGCACAACCTCATCCCATTCATTATTTCTCCTGTTCTCTTGTTTTTAGTCTTCATCTGTCTTCATGGATCTAAACTTGTCTCCTGTTTCTTGACTTTCCCCCAGCAACAACCTCTATGACAAATTTTATTCCCTTTTCAATTTCTGTCACTATAAAGGCACGCTCTGGTGGTGGTTCTCAATGCATTAACTTCTCCTGAGTGTCTTCTCATTACCAGGGTGAGGGTGAGGGGAAGATGAAGGGTAATATGGAAGGCAGTGAAAGGGATGGCTTTCAACCAGCCTCAAACAGTTGAGGACTGAGATCTCAACCTGTAAGTTAGCCTAGGCCCTTTCACTTTTTTTTTTCTAGACTATTGAAATGACCTTAATTTGTTTCCCCGGTTCCAGCCACATCCCTGATAATTCTTATACTAAACTGCTGCCAGGGTTATTGCTGTAAAATAACAAGGCAATTATGTTTTGCTGGCTTCTATATCACAAATTTATCCAAAAATTGTAGCCCCTGATTAAGAGATAATTTTGTGGAAGAGATGAAGAAAAACTGGTTTTTCCCCACCTCAGATTTCAAAGAATTAAAGACAGTAGACCAGTTTAGCAAGCGTATCCTGTAAGCGAGTGGAAAGGGTGGAAGGTGGGCTGGATATTCCAAGGAAATCTAGGAGGAGCATAAAGGTAGCCAGGTGATATGGCGGAATAGTGTGGAGTGCGATGTGTTCCCTGCCATCCTCATGGTCTTTAATAAAGCAAGGAAACACAGTAAGTCTTGAGTGGGATTGGTTGTATTCTGGTAAACAAAGAATTGGGAGATCATTGTATCTTGTCTGATGGGATTCAGAAGCAAGAAGTCTACATGGACTTAGGAGAAGAAACTACGGAGTCACTATGATATAAGGTGTAAAATCATAGGAAGGTTCTGAACTTATATGGGAATTGGAACTAAAGATTAGGACAATTTATAAAAACCAAGAGGCCCCAGTTATTCATGCATTGTTTCACCTGAGCTCTGCTTAATTCAGGGTTCCTATCCATAGCATCTGTGTTCAGTGAGGGGGGGGTGGACATTGAAGTCTGAAAGAGTTGCCCTCAAATACATTTCTCATTATAAACTGTGTGATGTTCAGAAAACCATTTTACCATTCCATACCACATGGTGCTCACCTATAAAATAAGGATAATATCTACCACCCAGGGTGGCTATGGGATTTATTTGAAATAAATTTTAAAAGACTGATAACATTTTACCTGATCCACGTTATTTTGTTTTACTAACTTTGCCCAACTTGTGTCCTTGTAATGATCAAGAATCTATTCCCCAAGGAGAAAATTTCAGTGATAGGCAGTGATGTTCACTGGGGAGTCCTTCCTTCTATCAAGCCAAAATCTATATCCCTGCAGCTTTCACTCACTAGTTCTATAGTAATTTCTGGACCCATAGTAAGGAGACAGAGACATCAAAAGTCAGATTCTTGAACTAGGTCACAAAATATGTGGTCAAGAGGAGACACTAAACTTGAATCTCCCATGGATTTCTATTCCCTGAGAGACCATTTCCCCTCTGAGAATTCATCGTAGGTGGGTAGAAATCTTTTTTCTCTGGCATCCTTTGAAAATGAGAACAGCAATAAATGTTCAGCTATTTAACTATATCCTACTGTTAGAGAGTGTTATTTGGATCACCCTTCATAATAACAGAGTGCTCACAATGGGCTCTACAAACAATTTCATGTCCTCTTTGAAGTAATTAGAACAAATCAACTTTGTCTCCAGCAACCTTTTGGGAAGCTCTCTAAGGCCTTCTGCAAACCTTCAAGACAGCTGGGTCAGTGTGAGCTTTAATCCAGGAAACATTCCAGTTCTCTCAGCATGCATAGGTGGCAGCAGACTTCTCTTTGTTAGGCCTCCCTGTTAGGCAGCTGCATTTGACAGTTGGATGTCTGGAGATGGATGTGTTTTAACAAGTGCCTTAAGCCTTGGGCCTTCAAGATCACTCAGTGATTTTAAGGGAAAACATGCATTACAGAAGTAATTTTACACTTGCCATGCTTAATAATCTTTAATAGTGTACAATCACATTTGTTCTTACTTTTATATCAGCAGACAAACTACAGGGAATACTAAGTAGTTAGACTTACCATTATTGCAATCTATCTGACTCTTTTCCTTGTAAATGAATCTTTAATTAGTTAAGTTACCACTGCGCTCTTGTTTACACAGTGAAGCTCCTTAATATGAAGGTCCTGAAATTTAAAATAAACAATAATCTCTGGCTTTCTGTCTCTGTAGTATAATAGAGGTATACCTTACTTGCTGCAAAGATCATTTTTGGGCTTGATGATCAACAAGATTCAAGTATTTAACTTTCTAACTATCTAGCTAGTAAATACCAAGGAGAGCACGTGAATGAGTCATTGTGAAGCACATTGAATTTAGCAATGACACATTCTGGGGCATCTTCTTGATTCATTCTCTGGATGCCAACTCTTTGTCATCTCTATGCAGACAATGTCTATAAATAGGCAGAAATGAACTCAGAATGGGCACTGTGCTTTAACTTAACACATATTTATTTTCATGGTTTTCCATGGAAGCAGAATTCCAGGACCAGGCATCAACTCATTCATTATAGGCAAAAGGAATGTCTTTTTTTTTTAATATATATAATGGGATGAACAACAACAAAAAAAGAACATGTCAGAGAAATCTGAGAAGTCTATCTGTTGGTTTGTCTAAGAGAGACCAACCAGATTGATTGGAGCTCATGGGAGTGCAGGTCAGGTGTGAGATAGGCAGCCCAATAGAAACAGCACAGACCCTGTGAGGTTTTCCCATCAGCCCTCAAAAAAGGTCAACATCTTCCCTCCTTTCTTAGGAGAGAAGGATGAAGATGATAATGATGATGGTGATAATAAAATAATAGCAATGGAAATAGTAACTACCATGATAGAAACTTAGAGAAAGTACATAAATTTCCTAAGGTGAGATCTAGTCAGAAGAGGATCTTGGCATTAAAACCCAGGCACTCTGACTTCAGAAATGGATGCTTCATGATAGCCTGACCTCCGGCCAGGATATATAGCATTATAATCAAAGACACCGAAGCCAAGGAAGGCTGCTGTAACAAAGTAGATTTCAAATAAAGCTATTCACAAACAAGGTGTGTGTTAGTTACCAAATTCAGCAAAATGGAAGAGGTATAAAACTGGTCTCGTCTCTAGGACATCAGAGATTAATGGAAGGGTGGATACATGCACACATAGCTGACGATCATGAAATATTTACTCCTAAGGTCTTGCATTTAAAGGCTCATTTTTAATCTTATAAATAGCATTTTGTTAGCTCATGATGAATTTTCAGATTTGACAGAAGGATAGATTAGCATGATTTGTGTGTGGGTACCTGTGTTCTACTCTCCTAAAGGCTTATCATATATATTTTTCCCAATACCATTGCCTACATCTGGGTTTTCCCTAGTTGATGTGAATAAAACTTACTTTATACCAAATTTTTTTCCTCTTTATATTTTTGAAAAATTGTAGGTTCAAAGCAAAATTGAGAGGAAGGTTTGGAGATTTCCCATAAAACCCCTGCCCCACACGTACATAGCTTCCTGTATTTTCTTTCTTTTTTTTTTAAGATTTTATTTATTTATTTGACACAGAGAGAGAGATTACAAGTAGGCAGAGAGACAGGGAGAGGAGGAAGCAGGCTCCCTGCTGAGCAGAGAGCCCGATGCGGGCCTCGATCCCAGGACCCTGAGATCATGACCTGAGCCGAAAGCAGAGGCTTTAACCCACTGAGCCACCCAGGCGCCCAGCTTCCTGTATTTTCAACATCCCTCATCAGAGTGGTACTTTTGTTATGATTGTTGAACCTACATCAACACAGCATCACTGCCCTAAGCCCACATTTTACATTACAGTTTATTCTTGCTATTGTACATTCTATGGATTTGGATAAATGTATATTGACATGTACCCATTATTATATTATCGAATTAAGGGATTTATACTGCCTTAAAATTCTTTATGCTCATGTATTCGCCCCTTCACCCCAAGCTCTGATAGTCACTGATCTTTTTATTGTCTCCATAGTTTTACCTTTCTCAGAATACTGTACAGTCAGAATCATATGGTACATAGCCTTTCCAGCTTGTCTTCTTTTACTTATTAATTTGCGTTTAAGTTTCTTCCTTAATAATGCCCTTCTTTTAAGTACTGAATAATCATTTTCTGGATGTTCCATGGTATATTTATCCTTTCACTTACTGAAGGACATCTTGGTTGTTTTCAAGTTTTGACAATTATGAATAAGGCTGGTATAAAAATCCATGGGCAGGTGTTTGTATGGATGTAGTTAGGTCAATACTAAGGAGAATGATTGCTGGATCATTTGGCAAAAGTGTGTTTAGTTATGTAAAGAAACTAACAAGGTGACAGCAATGAA
This sequence comes from Ailurus styani, assembly GCA_002007465.1. NCBI lineage: Eukaryota > Metazoa > Chordata > Mammalia > Carnivora > Ailuridae > Ailurus > Ailurus styani. Next base: position 309,569 of record LNAC01000688.1, on the reverse strand, counting down.
TGAGAGTTTCTATTGCTCCACATACTCATCAGCATTTGTTAATGTCACTATTCTTCATTTAGGCATACTAATGGGCACATAGTGGTATCTCATTATAGTTTTAATTTTAATTTCCCTGATTACATATGATGTGGAAGGTCTTTTCATGTTTATTTTCCAAAAAGCTGTATGCATGTATTTATATTTATATATATTTCAAAGATATAATACATATATAACATAGCTATATGTAGATACATCTTTGGTGTGTGTGTGTGTGTTTACATATATATATATATAAATATAAATATATATATATATATAAACACACACACACACATATAAACCTACACGTAGAGAGAAATTTGAGGAGATTCTATTTCTGTTCAGGTCTTTAGCTCATTTTTTAATTGGGGTGTCTGTTATTTTATTATCTATATTTTGTAACAATATTATGCGTATTTTGGATAATTATCCTTTACCAGATGTGTCTTTCACAAATATTGTCTCCAATTATGTCATTTGTCTTAGTCCCTTCACACTATATTTCACAGAGCAGTTGCTTATAATTTTAATAAAGTCTAGGTTATGTTATTTATTTCAAGGGTCATGACTCTGGTATCATGTCTAAAAAATCATTGTCATATCCAAGATCATCTAGGTTATCTTCTAAGATTTGTATACTTTTTTTTAAAAGATTTTATTTATTTATTTGACACAGAGAGAGAGATCACAAGTAGGCAGAGAGGCAAGCAGAGAGAGAGGAGAGAGGAGGAAGCAGGCTCCCTGGCGAGCAGGGGGCCCAATGCGGGCCTCGATCCCAGGATGCTGAGATCATGACCTGAGCGGAAGGCAGAGGCTTTAACCCACTGAGCCACCCAGGCGCCCTAGATTTATATACTTTTATGTCTTAGATTTAGGTCTGTGGTTTTGCATTAAGCCTTTTAGAATGTTGTAAAGACTATGTCAAGATTCACTTTTGCATGTGGATATCTAGTTGTTCCAGAACTATTTTTTTAAAAAACGTTATTTTTGCCCCATTGTATTTATTGCCCTTGCTCTTTCTTAAAGATCAACTGACTCTATTTATGTGGGTCTCTTTATGGCTTTCTGTTCTCTAAGCTCTTTCACTGAGCTATTTGTTTATTCTCTCAGTAATACCACACTGGTTTTATTACTGTAGCTTTATAGTAAGACTTAAAGTTAGCTAAAGTCAGTCCTCTGACTTTATTCTTCTCTTTCACATTTATTTTGACTATTCTGGGCCTTTTGCTTCTTCATGTAAGCTTTAGAATCATTTTGTTGATATGTAAAGAATTACTTGTTAAAATTTTGATTTTCTATTGAGATATCTCAATCTCAGAGATTCTTCTCTTAGCTGTGTAAGTCTACTAATTATCCCAGAAAAGTCATTCCTCATTTCTCATACAGCATATTTTATCTTTAACATTTCTTTTGATTCTTTCTTTGGATTTCTGACACTCTGTTTGCATTACCATCTGTTCTTGCATGTTGTCTATTCAATGTTGAATAATAATACCTTAAAATAGGATTAATAGCTAAAATATGTAATAACTTTTTTCCATATCTATAATATAAAGTTAGAAAATCCAGTGTTCTGTTTTTTTAAAAGGACATCTGGATAGGCAATTCTATAAAAGGGGAAATCCAAATGACTAATAAATTGTATATAATCAATTTTCCTTTTTGTTTTACTTTTCTTCTTTTAATTTACTAAAAACGAGGAGAAAATCCATAAATAACAAATGCAATGAGGTGTCACATTACTGAAATCAGGTTGGTGAGAATTAGGGGGTGGGGAACAATCCCAGGGTCTGGGAGAGTGTGGAGAACTGAGAGTATTTGTGCAATCCTGGTGGGAGGGCAATCTGGCACACACAGTAGTGTGCATTTGTATTTATGTCCATAACCTAAGACCAGGCAATTCCATGTCAGAAAATAAATTATACACAGGAAGTCTATAAAGAAATGTGCACAATGATAATGATATATATAGACTGGATAGTTTATATATGTATATATATAAGGAATACTGTGGAATGTTTTGCAGTATCTAGAAGCAATAATTTAAATATATATGGTGCAACATTTGTAATTCTTAAATACATCATGGGCAGAAATGTGAGAAATGGAAGGTGTTCTACAGTCAAAATCATTTACATAAATTGAAAATAAATATATAGAATGCAAATTAGTTTACAAGGTATTTATGTATCCACATACATATATAAAATACATTATGTGCTTAAGATATAGAAGAGGAACAGGAACAGAGACCAGAATGGAGTAGAAGAAAATTAAAGAAAGTTGTGTTATATAAACATCAACCAGGATATAGGATGAGGTCAACCTTCTGCATTTGAGAGAATAAAAAGAAAAGGACGGACATTAACTCATAAATATCGCAAGGTAAAGAAACACACCATGATTATCACTGAAGATTTATTACATTTATTATAAGACATACAGGGAAGTAAGGAACTTCATCATTACTGCAAATAGTTTGAACCATCACCCAGCCAGGGGTAATTATAGCAGAGTCCACATACCCTGTGGTTCTAGTCTCTGTATTATTGCTCTGTCCACCCAGCAGTTGGGCTTCTTTGTTCCTGCCCTCATGCTGAGCCATTGTGCTAAGCCACTTACTCTCTGTCTTTGTTTCTTCTGCATTAGCTGCTGCTAACTCTTTAGTTGTATGCTTCAAATTCAAACTCTTGAGAGAGAATCTGACTAGTGTGACCCATCAACCTACGCATTTGTGCCATGTTGAGCATTTTTCTTATGAAAAGCAAGCACCTAGACTGCTGGACAATACCCAGGTTGTCACTATTCAGTTAGTCTTACTTATTGGACCAATCTTTTAGGAGCACTGTCATCTTCTCTGTCTACCCTAAGCCTTAAATGCATTGGGTACAAGAAAAGATGGATCATCACTTCATAGTTGCAGTAATACTTTGTCTCTACTGCATAATCTGTAATCAATGTGGAATGATGGTTTCGATGGCAAAGTAAAAAATTATATCTAGAACTTGGATTGGCTTGGAGGCTACCATGTATGTTAAAGCCAATTTTGAAACCATGAAATTTTATTTTGCTGGTAATTCAAGGTGAAAATTTTAAGAATAAGAGAGATTTGACAAATTTCTTTTTTATGTTGATAAAATTAGAGTTTCTTTAATTTAGTTTATTTTTTTCAGTGATCCAAGATTCATTGTTTATGCACCACACCCAGTGCTCCATGCAATACATGCCCTCCTTAATACCCACCACCAGGATCACCCACCTCCCCCACCCCCAACCCTCTGTTTCTCAGAGTCCACAGTCTCTCATGGTTCATATCCCCTTCTGATTTACCCCAGTTCACTTTTCCTTTCTTTTTCCTGGAGTCCTCCATTTCATTCCTTATGTTCCACAAGTAAGTGAAACCATGTGATAATTGACTTTCTCTGCTTGCCTTACTTCACTCAGCATAATCTCCTCCAGACCCATCCATGTTGATACAAAAGTTGGGTATTCATCCCTTCTGATGGCTGAGTAATATTCCATTGTATATATGGACCACATCTTCTTTATCCATTTGTCTGTTGAAGGGAATCTCAGCTCTTTCCACAGTTTGGTGATTGTGGACATTGCTGCTATGAACATTGGGGTACATATGGCCCTTCTTTTCACTACATCTGTATCTTTGGGGTAAATACCCAATAGTGCAATTGCAGGGTCATAGGGTAGCTCTATTTTTAATTTTTTGAGGAATCTCCACACTGTTTCCCAAAGTGGCTGCACCAACTTGCATTCCCACCAACAGTGAAAAAGGATTCCCCTTTCTTCACATCCTCTCCAACCTTTGTTGTTTCCTGTCCTGTTGATTTTGGCCATTCTAACTGGTGTAAGATGGTATCTCAATGTGATTTTGATTTGAGTTTCCCTGATGGCTAGTGATGATGAACATTTTTTTTTTAAGATTTTATTTATTTATTTGACAGAGAGAGAGAGAGAGAGAGAGAGAGAGAGAGAGAGAGAGAGATCACAAGTAGGCAGAGAGGCAGGCAGAGAGAGAGAGGAAGAAGCAGGCTCCCTGCTAAGCAGAGATTCGATCCCAGGACCCTGAGATAATGACCTGAGCCAAAGGCAGAGGTTTTAACCCACTGAGCCACCCAGGCGCCCTGAACATTTTTTCATGCATGTGTCTGTTGGGCATTTGTATGTCTTCTTTAGAGAAGTGTCTGTTCATGTCTTCTGCCCATTTGTTGACATGATTATCTGTTTTTTGGGTGTTGAGCTTGAGGAGTTCTTTATAGATCTTGGATATCAGCCCTTTGTCTATAGTGTCATTTGAGAATATGTTCTCCCATTCCGTGGGTTTTCTCTTTGTTTTGTTGACTGTTTCCTTTCCTGTGCAGAAACTTTTTATATTGATGAAGTTCCAAAAGTTCATTTTCATTTTTGTTTCCTTTGCCTTTAGAGATGTGTCTTGAAAGATATTGTTGTGGCCGATGTCAAAGAGGTTACTGCCTATGTTCTCCTCTAGGATTTGGATAGATTCCTGCCTCACGTTGAGGTCTTTCATCCATTTCGAGTTTATCTTTTTGTATGGTGTGAAAGAATGGTCGAGTTTTATTCTTCTATACATTTACTACAAAGCTGTGATCACCAAGACAGCATGGTACTACACAAAAACAGACACATAGACCAATGGAACAGAGTGGAGAGTCCAGATATGGACCCTCAACTCTATGGTCAAATAATCTTCAACAAACCAGGGAAAAATATCCAGTGGAAAAAAGACAGTCTCTTCAATAAATGGTGCTGGGAAAATTGGACAGCTATGTGTAGAAGAGATTTGACAAATTTCTACTTGGGTTTCCTTAAAAACCAATGGGACATCAGTCTGTGGAGGGAGAAGTACATCACCATCAACCTCCTCTTCCATGAGGACTTGTGTAGATTTAAAAACCATGCTTAACATTATTTAACATCTTCCAGTCTGCTATAAGTTGGATGTTTTGCCAAGAACCCACTCTGTATTTTTTGCAATAAGCAGTAACTTACACTAAATATTTGTCAGAATGTTAATTTTAGCCAAATCACCTATTCAGTCCTCAGGGGACTACCTGGCACATGACACATACATAAATCTAAACTCAGAAAAAGGCTCTATGTATTACAGGTACTTAGGGTAGCACAGAGACCCTCCAGAAAATAGAAATTCCTCTCTATAAAATAATAAAAATGTTTAGAAATATACAAACATAAACATGTTCTTTAGAGCACTGTTTATAAAATTACTTTACTTCTGGGTGACATGAAGTAGGAGGCAAAATATTTTCCCTTCCACCTGAATCAACAACAGTAATATTGAGTAACAACTGAAATACTAGTGTTCAAAATGCTGGAGATCATATAATGACAGGTAATGATCACTGAGGAATGAAAAACATGTAATGTGAACACTATGATTGCCCCAGGTACTGCCTTAGAAGTATCTTCAGACTGTGGCTCAGGGAAGGGTCACCCAGACAGAACTCAGGAGTTACAGAGTTGAGAAAATGAGGCTAAGAACCGAGGAGGTCAATTTATAGAATTTGTAGGACAGAGTGCTGATAAGGAGAGAGGTGCTCAGAAAATGGACTCTATCAGCTGTAAAAAGTCCATGTTGGGTATATTCCACAGTACTGACTGGTGAATATGTGTGGGGAAACTGCATAGGGCTAAGAAAGAAACATCTGAGAGAATTCAAGGAAACAGCATCCAGTGCTTCCAGAGGTCTAGAAATAGTGACTGTTCCCACAAAGCCATCTGGAAAATTGTGTCATTTTGGGGGTATAGGTTACACAGAATGAGATGGGAATAAGGCAATTGAAGTGAGGTACTCATGGGGCACCTGGGAGGCTCAGTCAGTTAAGAATCTGCCTTTGGCTCAGGTCATGATTTCCAGATCCTGGATAGAGCTCTGTGTTGGGCTTCCTGCTGAGCAGGGAGTCTTCTTGTCACTCTCCTTCTGTCTACCCTCCAACCCCAGCTAGTGCTTTCTCATGCTCTCTCTCTTTCTCTCAAATAAATAAATAAATAAATAAATAAATAAATAAATAAAATCTTAAAAAAAATAATAAGGAACTCATTGAGCAATGTGATGGAGACACTCACTTTCAGGTTCTTACAACTGTAGGACTGGCACATGAGAATGAGTGCCTCCTTACATTTTGCAGCCTAGAGCCCCACTCCTAAGTAAGTACTTATGCCCAGGTAGACACACATAGGAGCCTAAGCATGAATGCTTCCTTTCATTTTCACCCTGGATGCCTCTCTGGCTTCACTGGAGTCCTACTGAAAAGACAGGAATAATTTGTTATAGATTAAACACAGGTACGGTCCTTTCTGAAAACAATTTATCACTTTTTGTAAGTTGTTTTATTTGAGTATAGTTGATATACAATGTTCCATTAGTTTTAAATGTACAACATACTGATTCAACAAGTTTATACTTTATATTATTTTCACCTCAAGTGTAGCTACAAGCTGTCCCTATATATCAGTGTTACAATGTCATTGACTCTATTCCTTATGCTGTGCCTTTTATTCTCATAACTTATTCATTCCATAACGAAGAATTTATTCCACTCCCCTTCACCCATTCTTTCCATCACCCAGCCTCCGCTTCGCTAGCAACTACCAACTTGTTCTCTGTATTTATAAGTCTGATTCTGCTTTTTTTTTTAATTCCACATATGAGTGAAATCACATGGTATTTTTCTTTCTCAGTCTGGCTTATTTCACTTAGCATAATACCCTCTGGGTCCATCCATGTTGTCTCGAATTGCATGATCTCATGCTTTTTATGGCTGTATAATTTACATATAACACATCTTCCTGACCAATTCATTTATCAATGGATACTTAGGTTGCCTCCATACCTTGGCTATTGTAAATAATGCTGCAATAAATAGAGGGGTGCCTATATCTTTTCAAATTAGTGTTTTTGTTTTCTTTGGGTAATCACCCAATAGTGGAATTATTGGATCATATGGTATTTCTATTTTCAATTTCTTGAGGAACCTCTGTACTATTTTCCACGGTGGCAGCTCAACAGCAGAAAAACAATCCAATTTAAAAAATGAGCAGAGGATCTGAAGAGACGTTTTTCCAAATTAAAAAAATAAATAAATAAGAGCAAGATCTAAAAAGATCAGACTGTTTCCAAATAACTTGACCATTTCCCAGAACAAAGTTCAAGAATGTTTGTACAAATAAAAAAATAGCAGTACTCACCCCAAAAGGGAAAAATTCACAATGTCTGGCAATCAGATATGACCAGACATGCAAAGAAACAAAGAAATATAATTTATATTGAAGAGTAAAACCAAACCAGAAGTGACACAGATGTTAGAATACCAAACAAATATATTAAATCAATTATTATAATTGTGTTCCACATGCTCAACAGTTAAGCAGATACATGGAAGATTCAGAAAAAAAAACTGAAAGCAGAAATATAAATGATTACAAAGTGAAGCACAGAAAGGAAAAAGATATCAAAAAAATCAAAGAAGCATCAGTGACTTGTGGAAAAATTCAAGTGGCCTAATTTGCATATAATTAGAATTCAACAGGGGAAAAAATGGAAGAAATGTATTTCAAGAAATAAACCTAAATTCTTTTCCAGATCCAATGAAAACTATAGACCTAAGACTCAAAGAGCTAAATGAACTACAATTTCAAGAAATATGAGCAAAATCACAGCAAGGTACATCATAATTGGACTGTTCAAAAAACATGACAGGAGGAATATCTTACATGAGTTATAGGAGAAAAAAAGTTACATTACATACAGAAGACATAGAGTAAGATGATATCAGCTGTCTGGTCAGAAACCATGCAAGTATGAAAACCACAGAGCCATGTCTTCCACAAGCAAACAAAAGAAAATAAAACTTGTTAAAATAGAGTTCTGTGCAAGCAGAGTATCTTTCAAAAACTAAGGTAATAAAATTCAGACACGAAAAAGCTGAAAGAATCCATTACTCTCACACCTGGTAATGTTAAAGGAAGTCCTTTTTATGGCAAATAAGCAACTGAAGTGACGTTCAACTGTTTATCATCAGGGAAATGTAAATTAGACCCTTGATGAGATACCACTATACACATATTAGAATGGCTAAAAACAAAAAGTTTGACCACATCCAGTGTTGTCAAGCATGTGGAGCAACTGGAACACTCATATACTCCTGGCAGGAATATTAAACAACCACTTTGAAAAAAACAGTTTGGCAATTTTTAAAAAGTTAAATATACACTTGTCATATGATTCAGATATTACACTTTTGGGTATTCACCCAAGAGGAAAGAAAAAAGACTTGTACAGAGACTTGAACACAGATGTGAAAAGCACCAAGCTGGAATTCATACAAATGTCCATCAGTATAAGACTATTACAAGGAAAGTGTTCTACATACATAAAATGGATACTATTCAGCAATAAAAATAAGTGAATCATTATTATATTCAACCACATTGCTGAATGAATCTCAAAATAATTGTGCTAGTGAAGGAAGTCAGATAATACTGAATACATACTGTATGATTTAATTTGTATAAAATACTACTTATAAAGACTATTATATAATGACAGAAAAGAGATTCATAGCTGTCTGAGGAAAGATGAGCTCAGATGAAGAATTACTGAGTCATGAGGAAGCCTTAAAGCACAGTCAATATATTCATCATTTTGAGTGTGGTACCACTTTCACAGTATGTATACACCAAACCTTATCATCCCGTACACTAGTAATGTGTGCAGTTTATGTTAGTTATCTCTCAACAAAGATGATAAAAATTATTTGTAATTATGAAAGTCCAGGAACAATTTTAATGTCAAGCTAAGTTGACTGGATACATGTACCGTAGTGTAATTCATATACTAGAATGTTATGCAGTAATTAAGAGCAATGCTTTAAATTTATTGACCTTAGATAATGTTTATCATATTGTTTATCATATTAAAAAGAAAATTGGCTAATGCACTCTCACTTAGCAACAGAATAATAGGTATATACACACTAAAATGAATTTAGAGGTGGAACATTCAAAATAGTTATTTTTGGGTTTAGGTATTGTAAGTAATTTTTACTTTTTTCTTTATAACACCCTGCATTTTCTCATTCTACTAAAGGAAATAGCTATATAAAACATTTTCATAAAACATTATTGTATACAAAAATATTATTTCTAAATAATATATGACATGTAACATAAAATAGATTAAAAAAAAAAAGAAGAAGAATATGAAGTTCTCACTAATGACCTGAATAGATTTCCTTAGAAGTCCTCAGAAAAAAAGGCCATGGCACATGTAAAAATAACAACTGACTATTGAAATTCAAAAAAAGCTCAATGCTCTTCTGGTACAGAGCCCTTCTCTCAATAGGCAAGTGATCATTTTCACAGAGGTGAAAATTAAATTCCATAGAGACAACTCACTTGTTTAATGTCACACTATTATTATGTATCATTGAAGAGGACAGGCTGATAGAACTTGACGAATTGTATCCAATGTAACAGGTAAATCCAATGCCAGCTAGATTTTCTTTCAGACATTAACATTTTCATTCTTTAGAGTTTCCTTAGAAATTCATCTTGTTTCTGAATACTTCATAGAGAAAATCGATGGAATGATTTCTTAGCCACTTCACTCTGGCCCAAATAATCCAAACTAAACTCAAATACCCTCTATTTGCTTAAGAATACTAGGTCCTCTCATTCATTGTTCTCACCACCCCCCCTTTTTTTTACTGAGCAAAGAAACACATCAGTGGGTATACGGAGAGAAAGAGATGCTTACCATCTTTAATGATGATTTAATTAACTTACTATACACTTCAACCCTCTACTTTGAAAGGAGCAATTAAATGGAGCACCTGGGTGGCTCATTTGATTAAGCGACTGCCTTTGGCTCAGGTCATGATCCCTGAGTCCCAGGATCAAGTTCCTCATCAGGCTCCCAGCTCCACAGGGAGTCTGATTCTCCCTCTGACCTTCTCTCTCATGCTCGCTCTCTCTCTCAAATAAATAAAATCTGAAAAAAAAAATAAAAAAAAATAAAAAAAATGGTGCTGACCCCTTCATGACTTCCTTGTACTATTTTCTGAATAGGAGTGAGATGTCCAAAAACATTGAAATGATACTAATGGTCATTATGTCTATAAATTCTGACTAGTATGGAATACTGCATAAGAGATAATCTACATTTACTAACTAAAGATGTTTAATGACTATTCTTTTATTGGTTTGGTGTATCAGAGCCAGGGATAAACTTAATATACTGGTCATTCTGTCCTTTGATAGCCTGTCAGTTTTCCACTCCATTTATGTTACATAACATAAAAAAAAATTAGTAACAATGAAATCTTTCTATAATTATTCATTAGAGAATTTTAGAAGACTTTAATATTATTCTATATATAGAAAACATTATCATCATATGAAAGTCTTAGGATACAGAACCATATGAAATTTAGAAATTATTTACACAAGTGCATTTACAAATTATAAAATAAAGATGCTTGTTCAACATCGTACAGGGAGTTTTGGGAGAAGCATGGCCAGAATTTAGATCTCCTTTCAATTCTCTGAACTTTCTCTTAAATGATGCTTGACTTTTCAGAGTAATGTACACATAAAAGAGTTATCAGTTTTTAAATTAAATAGAAGTGAAGAGCTGACTCCTCACCTTATATTGGTCACATTGCTAAATAAACTAGCTTATACTTTTTGAAAATTGACGTCAGAGTATTAGAGTTTCTTCACACAAAAAGCATGAAAAATGAAATAATGTTTATCTATGTTAAAGAGATGATAAAAATTATACATACAGATTAAATACATATACATAAACATTATTAACAATAGTATTAAAAATGACTCTTACTTTATTTTTCATAGCCAAGATAAAAATGTATTAACAATTCATTATCTTGGCAACCTTCTTCTCATTATGTCATGAAATGTCATGATTCATAGATGTTCTACAATTAATACAATATGCTGTACAGACTTGTACTAATGTTAACTTCTTTGGATTACAGTATTAGCTTTCCTTGAGAATTATCATAGAAACAGATTATCTATATTTATTATTTTATTGCTTTAAGGGTTTTATTAATGATAATCTTTAAAATGTTGACCTTCCCTTAACATCATGACAAATTTTTCTTAGGTGTTATGAAAAGAAATAGTTGTGTTGTTAATCAGCAATTTGCTTATTTTTGATTTTTTTAAATTCTGTTTCACTCTTTATAGTGGGTGTAAGGAAACCCAATATTACTTTAAATGGATATATGTATATATATCTCCACAAACTAGGATGCTACACTTTATCTTTGCCCAGATTTCCTCAATTATTTTTAAGACATTAATATATTTTTTGAATTGACTTAAGTTCCAAAAAATAATTTTGGGGACATACACATTTTTGTAAATAAACATCATTTGAAGATTTTTGGTTAAATGTGGTGAATCGAATATATGCAAATTATATGTATACACACACACACACACACACACATTAATGTCATCTTATTGTTTTCTGGCTGTTTTATAGTTCCCTTGTTTCACTTATTCTCTCTTGTCTCCTTTGACTATTAATAATTACTCCAAAGATAAATAATTTATATCCTCCAATCAAAAAACATAAAATGATTGAATGGATTAAGAAAAAGGCTCAACTAGATGCTACCTACAAGAAACTCCATTTATCTCTAAATATTGATAAGCTCAAGTGAAGAGATGGAATAATATATTCCATGCAAGTAGAAATCAAAAGGAAGTAGGCATAACTATATTTACATGAGACAAAATAAACTTTAACTGAAATGCTGTAATAAGAGACAAAGAAGATGATTATATAATGATCAAGGGGTCAATTCATCAAAAGGATGTAATAGTCAAAGCTATATGCACCCAACATCAAAGCACCTGAATGTATTAAACAAATACTAACAGATGTACAGGGAGCAATAGACAAAAATATAATAATAGTAGGAGATTTAATACCCTACTTTCAACAATGGATAAATCATCCAGACAGAAAATCAATAAAGAAACATTGCACTTAAACTATACTTTAACTGGAAAGGACATAGCAAACATCTATAGAACATTGCATCCAAGAGCAACAGAATATACATTTTTCTCAAGTGCATATGCAAATTCTCCAGGATACATCATATTTTAGGTCACATAAGTTTTAGCAAATTTAAGAAGATTGAAGTCATATCAAGCATCTTTTCTACCCACAATGGTATGAAATGGTAATACTCCTGAACAATCAATGGGTCAATAAAGAAGTCAAAGAGAATAAAAAGAAATTTGAAAAAAAAATGTTGAAGCAAGTAAAATGGAAGCACAACTAAAACTGTAGCAAAAACAGTTCTAAGGGCGCCTGGGTGGCTCAGTGGGTTAAAGCCTCTGCTTTCGGCTCAGGTCATGATCTCAGGGTCCTGGGATCGAGGCCCACATCGGGCTCCCTGCTCGGCAGGGAGCCTGCTTCCCCCTCTCTCTCTGCCTGTCTCTCTGCCTCCTTGTGATCTCTCTCCCTCTGTGAAATAAATAAATAAAATCTTTAAAAAAAAAAAACCAAAAAAACCCAAAAAAAATAACAACAAACAAACAAAAAAAACAGTTCTAAGTGGGAAATTTATAGTGATTATCTCTACATTAAAAAATAATAATAGGGCGCCTGGGTGGCTCAGTGGGTTAAAGCCGCTGCCTTCGGCTCAGGTCATGATCCCAGGGTCCTGGGATCGAGGCCCACATCGGGCTCTCTGCTCAGCAGGGAGCCTGCTTCCTCCTCTCTCCTCTCTCTCTGCCTGCCTCTCTGCCTACTTGTAATCTCTCTCTCTGTGTCAAATGAATAAGTAAAAAAAAAAAAATAATAATAATAATAATAATAAATTAAGATCTCAAACAACCTAATTTTAAAATCATGACAGGAACTAGAAAGAAAAGAGCAGAGTAAGCTTAAAGTTAACAGAAGGAAGGAACAAAGATCAGAGCAGAAATAAGTGAAACAGAAACAAAAATAGAAAAATGATAGAAAATATCAATGTAACTAAGAGCTGATTTTAGAAGCAAAGAAACAAAACCAACAAACCTTCTGCTAGGATAAGAAAAAAAAAACAACTAACAAAGTGTCAAATAAATAAAATTAGAAATGAAAAAGGAGACATTACAACTGATACCAGCACCAAAACCCAGGTTTGGATGCCCATTCCTTAAAAGGCCAATATTCAAGAAAACAATTTTTATTGGAAAGGAATATGAGCTTTATGGAGGAGGTGGCCTCCTGGCGAGAAGGTAGACTCTTTTCCAAAAGGCAAGTCTGAGGTTTCTGCCTGGCCCAGAGACTTTTAAAGGGATTTAAGGTAGTTACTCAGTAAAGGGAGTGCATTGGTCTATGACAATTCTTGATTACATGCAGTCTCTATGATGCTAGCTATAGATTTCATCATGGTACTCAGTTTGTGCAAGAGGGTCTGGTTCCTTGGTGCCCTAGGGGAGTTTGTGATAGGGTCTGATTCCTTGTTGCATGGGGTGGTAGAAGAGGGCTTGATGATATATGGAAGTGTTCTATTATTTCTAGGAAAGAATATATGATCTATAAATATATAAAGAAACATTTAGTTAATCAATCATTCAGGCTAATGGTGTTTGTTAGAACTTAAACACCCCTAGGTTGGCTGGAGGGGCTAAGATGGCTTCAATACCACAGAAATACAAAGGATCATAAAAGACTACAAACAGGGCTCCTGGGTGGCTCAGTGGGTTAAAGCCTCTGCTTTCAGCTCAGGTCATGATCTCAGGGTCCTGGGATCAAGGCCCACATTGGGCTCTCTGCTCGGCAGGGAGCCTCCTTCCTCCTCTCTCTCTGCCTCTTTGCCTACTTGTGATCTCTCTCTCTCTCTCTGTCAAATAAAGAAATAAAATCTTAAAAAAAAAAAAAGACTACAAACAACTATATACAACAAACTGTACAACCCAGTAGAAATGGAAGAATTCTTAGGGACATATAACCTAGAAAAAGTACGTGATGAAGAAATAAATCTAAACAGAATAATGAAGAATAAGGAGATTCAATTAGTAATAAACTCACCCCACCAAAAAAAAAAAACAAAAAAACAAAAAACAAAACTAGGATCAGATGGTTTCTCTGGCGAATTCTAACAAACCTTAGACTAAGCCAGTTAAGTGTCTGCCTTAGGCTCAGGTCATGATCCGAGGATCCTGGGATCGAGTCTTGCACTGGCCTCCTTGCTCAACGGGGAGCCTGCTTCTCCCTCTGCCTGCTGCTCCCCTGGTTGTGCTCTCTCTCTCTCTCTCTGGCAAATTAATAAATAAAATCTTTTTAAAAATAAAGAATTAATGTCAATCTTTCTCAAATTCTTCTAGAAAACCGAGAAGGGGATACTACCAAACTCATTTTTCAAGGCCAGCATTACCCTGATTTCAAAGCCAGATAAAGACCTACAAGAAGAAAAAAAGAAAATACAAGCCAATATCCTTGATTTTTTAAAAAAGATTTTATTTATTTATTTGACAGAGAGAATGAGATCACAAGTAGGCAGAGAAGCAGGCAGAGAGAGAGGAGGAGCAGGCTCCCCTGCTCAGTGGGGAGCCTGGTGCGGGCCTCCATCCCAGGACCCTGAGATCATGACCTGAACTGAAGGCGGAGGCTTTAACCCACTGAGCCATCCAGGCGCCCAATATCCCTGATTTGTATAGATGCAAAAAATTATCAACATCACATTAACCAACTGAATTCCACACCACAATGAAAGGATCATACACAATTATCAAGTGGGATTTATTCCTGGCATGTAAGAATGGTTTAATATATGCAAATCAATAAACATGTACATCCACTTAATAGAATTATTGATAAAAATCACATGATTATCCTCAATAGATATCAAAAAATCATTTGACAAAATTCTAAATCCTCGTATGAAAAAAACTCTCAACAATTTGTTTATAAAGAAGACATTATCTATCTATATCTATCTATCTATCTATCTATCTATCTATCTATCTATCTATCTATCTATCTATCTATCTAAGAAGCCACAGTCAACATCATCTCAATGGTGAAAATGTGAAGGATTTTTGGTAAGATCAGGACAAGACTGGGTGCTCACTTTCCTGACTCTTATTTAACATAGTACTAGAAGTCTTAGCCAGAGCAAATTGGTAAGCAAAAAAATGGTAAAAAAGCATCTGAACTTGATGAGAAGGAGTAAAATTGTCTCTGTTTACAGATGACATGATTTCATATATAGAAAATATTGAAAACTACAAAAACACTGTTAGATTTAGCAAGCAAATATGGTAAAATTGGAAGTTACAAAGTCAATGTAAGAAATCAGTTGTGTTTCTATACATTAATGATGAAATATCTGAAAAAGACGCAAATAAGGCAATCCCGTTTACATTATGAAAAACAATAAAGTAGTTGGGAATAAATTTAACCAAGGAAGTGAAAGATGAGTGTGCTGAAAATTGTTAGACTTTGGTGAAAGATTGAAGAAGACACCAACAAATGGAAAGATATCACATGTTCTTAGATTGGAAAATTAATATTTTTAGGATGTCCATACTCTCAAAGCCATTTATAGATTCAAAGTAATCCCTACCAAGATTTGAATAGTATTTTTCACAGAAATAGAAAAATATTCAAAAATGTATATGGAACCAGATAAGATTCCAAATAGACAAAACAATCCTGACAAAGAAGAACAAAACCGGAGGCATCGCATTTCCTGATTTAAATTATTTCACAAAGCTATGGTAATTAAACAGTGTGGTACTGGCCTAAAAATAGACAAAAAAAAACAATGAAACTGAGTCAAGTGCCCAGAAATAAACATTTGCATATCTGGTCAACTAATATTTGACAAGGGAACCAAGTATGCTCAGTGGGGTTGGGAAGACTGGATATTCACCAGCAGGAAAATGAAACAACCTCTATATTACACCACTCACAAAAATTAACTTGAAATGTATTAAAGACTTAAATACGAGACCTGAAACTGTAAAAGTCCTACAAGAAAACACAGAGGAAAAATCTCCTTGACATTAGTCTTGGCAACAATTTTTTGCTTCTTACATGGACAGCACAAGCAGCAAAAGCATAAGCTAAATAAGGACTACATCTAACTGAAAATCTCCTGCAAAGCAAAAGAAACTATAAAAAATGAAAAGGTTACCTATGGAATGGGAGAAAATACTTCCAAACCATCTATCTGACAGGGGTTAATATTCAAAATATAGGAGAAATTCATAGAACTCAGTAGCGAGAAAACAAATAATTCAATTAAAAAATTGGCAGAGGGGCGCCTGGGTGGCTCAGTGGGTTAAAGCCTCTGCTTTTGGCTCAGGTCATGATCTCAGGGTCCTGGGATTGAGGCCTGCGTCGGGCTCCCTGCTCAGCAGGGAGCCAGTTTCCTCCTCTCTGCCTGCCTCTCTGCCTCCTTGTGATCTCTCTCCCTCTGTGAAATAAATAAATAAAATCTTTAAAAAAAAATTGGCAGAGGACCTGAATAGATATTTTCCAAAGAAAGCATACAAATGAAAAAAAGGTACATGAAAGATGCCCAACATCACTAATCATCAGGGCATTGCAAATCAAAACCACAATGGCATATCACCTCATATCATTTTGAATGGTTATTATCAAAAAGACTTGGGCGCCTGGGTGGCTCAGTGGGTTAAAGCCTCTGCTTTCGGCTCAGGTCATGATCTCAGGGTCCTGGGATCGAGGCCCGCATCGGGCTCCCTGCTCAGCGGGGAGCCTGCTTCCCCCCTCCTCTCTCTGCCTGCCTCTCTGCCTCCTTGTGATCTCTCTCCCTCTGTGAAATAAATAAATAAATAAATCTTTAAAAAAAAAAAAAAAAAAGACTAGATATGACGAGTGTTGGCAAGGACATAGAGAATAAGGGACTTCCATACACTGTTAGTGGGAATGTGAATTGTTACAACCAATATAGAAAATAGTATGGCAGTTCTTCAAATACTTAAAAAGAGAACTACCATATGATCTTGAAATCCCACATCCAGATTCACATCCATAGAAGATCATAGCTTGAAGGGATGTCAGCACTCAATATTCATTGTAGCATTATGCAAAATAGATATAATATGGACATGACCTAAATTGTCTCACTGTTGATGAATGGATTTAAAAGGATACACACACATCTGCACACACACACACGGAATATTATTCAGTCATGAGAAAGAAGGCAATCTTATCATTTGTCATAATATGGATGAAACTTGAGGCCATTATGCTTAGTGAAATAAGTCAGACAAAGACATGATTGCATTTATTGCAGAATTTTGAAAAGCAGAACTGATAGAAAAAGAGAGCAGAACAGCAAGCAAGGAGTTGTGGGAGTGGGGGGAAATGTTGGTGAAAAGGTACAAAATTCCAGTTACAAGATGAAAAATTCTGAAGGTCTAATGTACAGCATGGTGCTTGCAGTTAGCAATAGTGTTTTACATACTTAAAAGTTGCTAAGAGAGTAGATCTTAAATGTTCTCATAATCAAAAAAATAAAAATAATTTTGTGAGGGGATAAAGGTATTAACTAACCCTATTGTGGTAATCATTTCACAATATATGTGTATCAAGACATCGCACTGTACACCTTAAACTTTAATGAATGTTATGCATACATACTTCAATCAACTTAGAGGAAAATAAGCCGCAGTGTCTCTCCACAGAATAATTACTAGTTAACAAAGAAAAACACAGTATAAGTCTACAGTGGAGAAGTCTACCAGATATTGCCTTAATCAAGTGATTAAGTACACATCACCAGTAATGGGACAAGTCAACATTGTGTGCCACTTGGTAAGATTCACTCAGCGTCACTGCTGTGATATTCCTGCCATAAAGGGATAACTTGAATCTAATTATGAATAAATGTCAGATAAATCCAAATTGATGAAAATTCTACAGAATAACTGTCCTGCAATTGTCAAAATTATCAAGCTCATAGAAGTCAAGGAAAAATTCGGGGACGAATGCTGATTGAAAGATACTAAACAGATACAACAACTAAATGGAAAACATGATTCTGAGCTGGATCATTTTGCTATTAAAGACAGAATTGATACAACTAATAAAATTCAATGTGATCTGAAGACTCAGACAATAATATTTCAGTAAATTTAATTTCTGGTTTTAATGTTTCTATTATGAATATATAGGAGAATATCGTTGTAGGAAATACATGCAAAAGTATTCAGAGGTAATAGAGCATCATGCCATCAACTCACTTTGAAAAGGTCAGCGGAAAACTGTTCCTACTGTCCTCACAAATATTCCATGATTTGACATTATATCAAAATAGAAATACATAATTAAAAATTTCAACACTATATATATTGATCTTCATGCCTTCTTGAGAGCTGATTAAATGGTGCCAAATAATAAAAAAGATATAAATTCACATAAACTAAGAGAATAGGATGTGGGACAACTGATGGAAGAGTTACTTTTTTTTTTTCTCCTTTTTTTTGAAAATGCTGAAGAGAATCATGGAGCCTTCCAGTACATACCCTGCAGAGCCACAGGAATCTGAGCGACTAGGGCAGTTATGGAGGTGTGGATAAGAATAAGGCTGAAAAGAGAGGGAAGGAGTTAAAAAACTCTGAGTAAACAGCAGGTAGAATTCCAGGTCTTCTCCCCTGCCATGGCCGGGAAAAAGGTTTCATCTGCAGAGACCCTTAATGAGAGAAAGTGTGAACTCAGCGCATCCCCGAGGAGCTGCTCCAACCCCTTTAGGGAAACCCACCCATCAGCAAGCCCCTCCCTCCCACGAAGGCTCCCATCTGATTCTAGAGTCGTATTCTTGGTTCAGAATGAAGATGCTTACATTGCCAAAACACATGAGGAAAAATTCCAACATGAAAAACAAAGAAAAAAAGAGAACTTTGAGGAAATAAACACAATGCAAGTATCAATAACATAAAAATAGAAGTTTGGAATGAGCATTTTAAGATAGGTATAAAAATATATAGTATGTATGTTTTGGGTATCTACTCCTGGACAGCAAGCTGCCACTGAACTTAATGGTTTACAATAATTTATTATTATTTCTCCTTGTTCTAAGGTTTGGCTGGATGATTCTTGCTTGTAGTTAGATGGCAACTGGTTTTGGAGGCATCAGAAGGTGTCTTCCTTGAACACTGGGGGCTTGCAGGGACTCTTCCTTTGCATGACCTTCCCTTGAAGCCACCTTGGGCTTCCTGAGTCAAGTGATAGGGAGTGTGGAGGGGCCACTTCCTCAACAAAAGTTGATTTTATCACTTGTGGCTCAGTGCAGGAAACAGGAGTTACTCTAAGTATTTTATGCAGGAAAAGGTTTTATTTTCCAAGAAGGATAGACTTTTATTTATTTCTTACACAATAGTAGGAAAGTGAGTTGGCCAGGGATGGTGGATGACAGAAACTGATTCTCTCACAGTTCTGGTGGCAGAAGTCTGAAATCAAGGTGTTGATTCTCTCTGCAGGCTGGCGGGAAGAATCCTTCCTTGCCTCCTCCTGGCTTCGGGTGGTTGTCAGCAATCCTTGGCATCCTGAGGCTTGCTGATGCATCAGTCCAGACTCTGCCTCTGTCCTCACATGGCTTTCTTTTCTGTACGTCTCTGTGTTCAAATCTCTCTCTTCTTATAAGGATTAAATTTAGGGCTAACTCTAATGATTACCTCTTACTTAACTTGATTACATTTGCAAATACTTATTTCCAATTAAGGTCACACTCACAGGTACCAGGGATTAGACCTTGAACATATCTTTTCAGGAAACACAGTTTAGTCCATAATACAAGCCAAGACAGATAAATAGCAAAATCATTTTTACCGATTTGTAGTTTTAAGTAAAATACTCTTTTTTAAAAAGATTATTTATTTATTTATTTGACAGAGAGAGAGAGATCACAAGTAGGCTGAGAGGCAGGCAGAGAGGAGGAAACTGGCTCCCTGCTAAGGCCCCCGGCGCCCTAAGTAAAATACTCTTTTTTTTTTTTTGTCTTTTTCTGTCTGACTGACTTCACTTAGCATGATGTCCTCAAGTTCTTTTTTTTTATTTATTTTATTTTATTTTTATTCTTTGCCCAAGAGGTACAGGTCTGTGAATCATGAGGCTTACATCTTTCACAGCACTCACCAAAGCACAAACCCTCCCCAATGTCCATAACCCATCCACCCTATCCCTACCCTCCCACCCCCCAGTAACCCTCAGTTTGTTTTGTG
The DNA here is from genome assembly GCA_002007465.1 of Ailurus styani. NCBI lineage: Eukaryota > Metazoa > Chordata > Mammalia > Carnivora > Ailuridae > Ailurus > Ailurus styani. The sequence continues at coordinate 289,262 of LNAC01000688.1, read as the reverse complement.
AGGTTAGGAGTCTCTTATGGTTTGTCTCCTTCCCATAATCGAAGTATAACTTTACATACAGAAAAGTACCTAAATTAGCAGTGAATAGTTCATTGAATTGAGTTAGTACACAAACCATATGTCCACTCACATTTAAAAAGAGAGAGAGAAAAAAGAACATAAGTAAAATCATTGATCTCCTTGATGAACCACCCAGACATGTTCTTCCTAAGTGAAAGTTAGCCACTATCCCAATTTCAATTATCACAGGCTGGTTTTGCCTATTGTGATTTTTTTTTTTTTTTTTGCCAAACTATGTAAGGTACTCTTAGGTCTGAGTACTTTCATTGAATGTTATGTTTATTAGGTCATCCTGTTTTTGCAGGTAGCAGACCTAGGAATGACAGCCAAAATGTTATAGAGCTGACACAGGAGGGTAGCTCTTACCACGAATGTGTCAAAGCACTGAGTCCAAGAACAAATGACAAGAGTTGCTATGCTGAGATTAAAATGGCTCAATCAATAAACTGACATAGTGCTACTTCCCTGTCTCTTGGACACAAAGAGGAGAAAAAAAAAGGATGGAGGAAAAACTGCAACGCAGCTACAGAGAAAACTTATGACTCCTTATAAGAACATCTAATTAGCAGACCCCTCTTGAACATATCAAGAAACATAGTTGCAAAAGGAGATTAGGAAATGCAGTTTTTAACTTGCCATTTACTGGAGCAGCAGAAGGTATCTGAGGAAAGGTGGAGCGTGGGGTGGGGAGTTGTGGTGGTGGAACAAGCTGTCCATAGCACTTCATTACTGTTGCAGTAATGAAGAGAAAACATGCATAAAGGATCTGAGGATTGCACTGGATTTCCAGAAACAAGAGGGTTTCAGAGGAGATCATTATCATCATCACCATCATTGCCACCACCACCACCACCACCATCATCATCACCATTATCATCATCATGGAGAAGACATGACCGCTGGTTGATCCAGGAGATCCTGAGCTGTTCATTGGACCAGGTGTGGGGAGGGTTTAACCTATATATCAGATGATTATGAGCTGCAATTTGGGTACAGAGAAGTTCCATGCCAGCTGCTTTAAGGGGCTTGTTTGGGAAACCCCGCAGAGGACATTGAAGCAGAGAAGGGAAGCACAGGGCTGCACAGTGTTCTCCCTCTGCTGGGAACACTTGGGCTGGCCACTGATGCCCAACTAGAGGCTGAAATTCGAGTTGCAAAGTTCCAAGAAGAGCTGAGGTTAGAGAAGGATGTGCAGTGTCTACTACTGTGCTAGCCTTGGGGCTGACAGACAAGCTGGCAGGTCAGGGTATAAGTTGGAAGCCTTAGCCTGCTGTTCTGCAAAACTGAGGGCACACACTGCGGTGGGTGGATTAAGACCCAGGCACTTGTGAAAAACTCTGGTTAGAAAGCTAAGAGACCAAATCTCTGGGAAAGTGACACAAATGAAGTGAATGTGGTAACTGATGAGGAAACAGACAAAATGCCTCCTGTCTTTCTGACCCCTCATACAAGGAAACATTTTGAGTAACAAATACCACCCAAAAAAATTCCAAGGAGAAAACTGTACTTTCTTTCTCCGACTCTTGAGATTGTTAACCTTATCATGTCTTTTAAATGTAAACATTCAGGAGATAAACAAAACATTGCCCACAGAGACCTAAGGGGAAAAAGGAGGAGGGGGAGAAGCTTTTTAAAATGTAGACTGAGCCTGGCTGGAGGCTTGATCTCACAACCCTGAGATCACGACCTGAGCCAAAAAACCAAGAGTCAACCAACTGCTCCAGTCAGGTGTCCCTAGAAGAGGGATACTGAAAAAGTAATTTTATGTGTAGTCAAGCTAGGATTGTAAATCAAAAGGGGAGGGGAGGAAAGTTTTAATGTCAAAAGTAGGCTGGTACAAAATTAGAATTTGTTCTTGTCTCTGTTAAAAGGACAAAATTTTCTTAGATTATCATCTGTTCTTATTAAGAAATTGTAAACAAAGGTTTTTCTTTACCTGTAATGTGATCTACCTAGGAAACAGAAGTTTGGTGTTTTGTCTTTTTCAACCTTTGATTACTTAAGAAAATGGAGTCTCCTTGATTAAAAGAGCTAAGTTTTTTGTTTGGTCGGTTGTTTGGTTTACAACTGTGTAAATTTTTATATATGTTACATTCAATGGGGAATGTAAATGAAATGATGCTAAACTTTCTTTAGGGTATATTTGTATGAAATCCCTAAAACTCTGATGTGCTCTGGCATAATGCTGTGAGTCATAATTTTAAAATGTATGTTACAGAAATAACCAAATCTCCTTGTCAGTTGCAGTGTAACAGACTCTCATTAGCTCTTTAATCATGGTTATTTTTCAGCCTTTTGCCATTTATAGACAGTTATTGTTTTACTCTGATGCTTTGGTAAAAAGTGACTTGCAAAAGTGCTTCATCTTCAAGGAGATTCATGGAAAAGATTTTGACAAGTACAGGTTTCTGATAACTGAGATCAATTTGCCTTCATGTATGGGGAATAATAATGAGCCTTCAAATGCTCCCCCAAGGCTGTGATTAATAAGATGTAAACCCTCATAGGAATTTTGGGGTTTTGGAAGACTTTTATTCTCTATCTGACACAGTTTCTCTGTCCCTTTCATTGCCAGGTAAAGAAAGGGCACATGTGGGACTGGGGGGATCAGAGCAACAAATGTTAGGAATTAGTTGGACTGTTAGGTAGTAAGGGCAAGGAAATATGGAGTCAGGACAGCTAAAATAAAACAGCACTGACATCCTGTTTTTCAGCTTAAACAAGACTGCACTGAAATTCTTCTTTGCAGCCTTTGCAGAAACGACTTGTGCAAAACGTCCTAAAATAAGACAATCAATTGCAAAAGCATTTGTCAGTATCACAGCAAGGGGCAGTTAAGACCTAAGCCCCCAGATATGAGAAAAAAAAAATAGACCATCGGCACATGGACACTAACCTAAAAGGTAGAGAGTTTTGTGACCAAAGCCTTGATTGGTACAACTCAGCACACCTTGATTGCTTATGAAATTTCTGCAAAAGAGCTCATAAAAACCTCTACACTTAGAAACTTTAGGGGCAACCCACTCTGATCCCCTCGTCTCTGGGAGCTTTATAGTCTTGTTCAATAAACTGTGCTTTGCTGCCCACTACCTTCCTCTTGTCTACCTCTTCATTCTTTGAAGTGGTGTAACCTTCAAGAACTGCGGGCACTATGAGGACACCAAATCCTGTAACACTACCTGCCTTTGAGAACGCAAAATTTCTAGTGAAGCAGTTTAAAGTTCTGGGCATCTCCCAAGCAGGGCTACTTTGGGGGTTAGATGTGTCTGTGACTCCAGAAGGTATGGGTCAGACACTGGGAGAGACAACAGAAGGGGAAAGTGCCCATAGGATATTGGCCCCCAACTCTGGAAGAGGGCAAAACCCAACATAGCCCATAGAGCAGCAGTCTACACAGCGTTCCTTCAGGTAGAGCCCCTCACAGAGGAAATTCGCTCTAAGGACAGTGAATGAAGAACATTACAGGAAAAGGGAAGAGAAATGACTGGCAGTTCTTGGGAATTACTGTAAACTACTGTAGTCTTTGAGATTACAAAAATTACTAAATGACACTGTAATCAAGGAAGAGGCATGATCCATTTTGATTTTCATTTTGTTTTTATCTTAAGGAACAATGCCTCTTTATGGGACTAAAGTAACATTTTCATGTGGCAAGAACCCTAACTGAGCAAAAGTACAGACAATGAGAACACAGACTCCTGCCCTCCCTCCAGGCTCAGAGTTCTACTCCTCAGAGTCAACCCTTAATGTCACCTTATTTTATTCTTTCAGAGACCGTTTAAGCAAGTAAAGCATTAGAAACATTTAAATGTGTCTGCAGGTGTATTGATGCATCCCAACAAGAGAGTGCAATAAATATGTTCTGTTTTGCATCTGGGTTTTATCCTAGCAGTGTTTCCTAATTAGCACATATAAATCTACGTTGTTTTTAAAAGAGTTGCTCAGCATTTCATCTGAATAATGCATCTCAGTATGTTTTCTCACCCAACCATTGATGGTCATTTAAATCGTTCTTGTACTTACACACCTTGACCTGTGTGTATATAGATATATACACACACCTATATACATATATGTACCTGTATATATATAAACAAATATATATTTCTCTTATATGTAAACATGAATGTGTAATATATAAATGCATATGTATATACTTATTTTATGACTCTAAATATATATATTAGTCCAAAGGATGCATTGTAAAAAGTAGAACTTTACTGGGTCAAATGTCTTTATTTTTAATTTTGATGTATACTCTCAAGTCTTCCAAAGACATTGTCGTAAGTTGTGCTTACAACAACAGTATCTCGGGGTGTCTATTTTTCTACAGTTACATTCACAAAATAAACATTTGCTGACATTAATAAATTGTGTGGATTAATAAACATTCCGAGATTAATCAAAAGCTATAAAACAGAATTTATTATATTTTAATTTGCATTTTTTCACTTATAAGTGATATTGGATCCAACCATTTTGAATCTCAGAATGATGTCTCTAGGGGAACTGTATGGAGGATGGAAGTTAAATTTGAGATTTGAAGAGGAAATCTCTGCAGTGGGGCAAAGTGGAAATCATTTTCAATTAATAGATAAAATACACATGATTCCACATGAGAGTAGAAGATTTTTACCTGAGAAGGATATAGGAAGGGACAGAGTGTTTATTTACTTCCCTATCCAACAAAATGTTTGGCTTAAGCATGTTTAGTTTTTTATTTTATTTTTCTTTCAAAGTGGTAATGATTTATTTTATTTTTCTTTTAAAATGATAATGACATTTTGATGGAAGCTGGCCTTAGATACCAGAGGAGAATAGTGGTCAAAAATCAGATGCCCTCTCCCAATCCAAAAACCTACTTTTGTTCCTGAACAATAGTTTGTGACACATGGAATGTTTTTACAAAGCCATCCATTGAGTTTGAGTGATGTGGCAATGAAATTGTAGATAGTATCATTTTAAGAGGTTGTTCTTCAAGAAACACTGGAAATAGAGCCATGATTTAGAAACAAGAAAAGCCAAGCATCAAAACATAGTAATAGCTGGTAGTTTGGAAGGAAAAACATACAGGCTGACCTACTTAAAAATAACCCCATTCATGCCCCTATCTGGAATGAGGCTGTTTTTAAACAAAATGAGTGTGTGGGAGGGTGCTTTATTTTTTCTTTGTCTGGCAAAGGCCAGCATGTGCTTTTAGTCTCCAGATATATTACATGTCCTCAAAAAACCTGATGGTACAGTTCTGAGAATTCTGCACTAACAAAGTAGAGTTAATCTATGCCAGATGTTTCCTGTGTAGATAGAAAATGATACAAGTGGTGTCATTACTAAAAAAAAAGTCACCTAGCAAATTATGGGTAGAACTGAGAAAAGACCAATTTATTGTAATTATTAGGCAAGTACCCTTAGAACATATCGCCAATTATCATACCATTGTGGTATCAGAAATAGCGTACATTGTAGAAATCTGAAGTATTAGGGAAAAATAAAACAGCTGTTGTAACTGCACTGACTATGATATTAATGGAAGACCTGATGGTAAATATACATAAATTATTAGTTATAAAGAGAACATAAATCCAGCCAGCTAAATGTTATATTACACAGCTTTGTAAATATAAAACCAAGCCTACCATCCATTTGTCCTTTAAAGAGCAGAATAAATCTTTTATATTCTGAATTAGAAATATATAATGCCCAATTATTTTATTTCTTCCCCCCCTTCTCTTTTCCCCCCTCTTACTATTCTATGTTATGCCCTGTGGGACAGAGATAGTAAAAGGAATGATACCAGCATTCTTACATGTTCAAGTGTGGTATTAACCGAGGGTATGATCACACACAGTTTTCACTAGATGTTCATTGCAGAGTGGAATGCCCCATGTTCTTAACTCTACAATGCTTGATCTCATTTTAATTTATAAGGCATAAGAGGGCCATGATCATTCAACCACCTAATAAGGAAAAAAAAATTAAGGCGGGAAAAAAATCTAAACCATTTAAACTAGGGAAGTATTTTGCATGATTCACAATGGTCCAGCCAAAAGAACCTGTAAAAATGGAATAAATGTTTTGAATTAGTCCCATTCTCTTTTCATCAAAAAATTATTAATTGATGATGAAATTGAATTTTAAAATCCTCCTACTGTGTGTCCCTCTCTGTGCTGCCCCTCTCCTACTGCTTCACCAGTTAATTTTCAGCAAAGTTGATGCAGAATGAATTTTAAAAGTCAAATCTGGCTAAAATACTTAAAGTTCATTTCACTTCACTTGGAGTTAGCTCCAAATTCCTAAGCATGGTTGGAACCCAGGGGAGATCTCCGATTTTTTTCTCCAGCCTGAGTGATGATCCCCCCTGGATCCCACCTTTTAAACTTTGTGCAGTTCTCATGAAGGTTCATGTCTGCCTATGTTCTTTCATCTGCATGGAGGACTTCCTTTTGCTCACACCTGCTCTGTCTTTGTGACCGCATATGTGTCCTGAAGGCTTAACACAAGCACCATCTGATTTATGATGTATGTCCCAGCTATCCCAATTACAGTCACTCTCCACCCCTCCCCTTCTTTTTGCCCTAACCCTGTGCAATGGACACTTACAGTTTCTTCCTTCTATCCCCTACACCCTGTCTTCCTTTCAGGGGCACCTCCTCCACACTAGTTGGTGTTACTGAGACTGGGATTAGGGACCTCCTTGGAGAACATGCACTGTTGCCTCACTTGATGTCCAGAAAAAGTCCAAGGAATGAGTCAGTGAACCATTGCAGTTCAGTGTTATTACATATGTTTTCAAACATGGGCTGTGGGAAAGTCTGGGAGGAAGTGGGTGTGTTGGGAGCCAGGATTCTAGCTTTGTGGATTAAGTGCATTTTTTAAAAAGATTTTATTTATTTATTTGACAGAGAGATAGAGAGCACCAGTAGGCAGAGGGGCAGGCAGAGGGAGAGGGAGAAGCAGGCTCTCTGCCAAGCAGGGAGCCCGATGCAGGGCTCCATCCCAGGACCCTGGGATCATGACTTGAGTCGAAGGCAGCCGCTTAACCAACTGAGCCACCCAGGTGCCCAATTAAGTGCATTTTAAGAAATTAAACCTCATAAGGAATAAATGAAGATACAGAGAGAGTCACAATTCAACACCTAGTCCTGGCTCCAAAGTCTTCACTCTTTTTCTCTTGTTTTCTGACTCATACCTTCTGTTTCCTATTTAAACTAGTTTGAGCTGTGTGTGTGGGGGTTTTGTTTTGTTTTTTGTTTTGTTTTGTTTTGTTTTGAACCAAAAGAATTCTCCTATGTATTACTCCACACTATGCGGACTTCTATAGATTATAATATTTTATTCAACACATTTATTTCTATGTTTCCAGCTCTCAGCATTTTGAAAAATAAAATTAGCCACTTAATAAATGTACTCCTTTCTGAAATTAAAAAGGAATTAAAGGGACATTATACTTGCCTGATGGTTATACCAAAGCAGGTATGTTGACTAGTGGGTTCTAAGGATAGCCTTGGGCACCTGTGATAAAATCACAAAATCTCATTAACTGTGAGACCTCCCTTGACATAGAAACAAACTGGAGTTGTCAAGAAAATAAATGTAGGTACTAAAACTGTGAACACTTTTATCCTAACATTGCTTTCTCTGGCCTACTGTAGAATCCATTCTGTTAAGCATATGTGATGGAGAAGACTTCAGAGTTCCCACAGCAAGACTTGGGCTCTCGTCTCTGGTGAAAGTTGTGGAAGTTGATCTAACATGGTGGTTACTTCTCCGCTCACTGTTTTTCTTCTCTTTCTTTTCTTTTCTCTTCTTTTTTCTTTTCATTTCTTTTCTTTTCTTCTCTTTTCTCTTTTCTTTTCTTTCTTTTCTGTTTTCTTTTTTTTTAAGATTTTATCATAAGAAAATAAATTATTTGAGAGGCAGTGAATGAGAGAAAGGATGATGGGGGAGGGAGCAGGAGGAACAGACTCCCCTGCAGAGCAGGGATCCCCAGATGTGGGGCTTGATCCCAGGGCCCTGGAACCATGGCTTGAGCTGCAGGAAACGCTTAACTGACTGAGTCACCCAGGCACCCTCCATTTTCTGTTTCTTTATAGGGTAATCAGACCACAAATTCTCAGGTGATGAAGAAGCAAAGGGTTACTACAGAGTTGCCAGTGGTGCCAAAGACAGTTGGAGAAAACTATCACCTGCTATAACCCCTGGTACTAATTAGCTTCCTCTTCATTAACTACATGCAGTTGTCCACAGTCCATTTTGTTTTGTAGTTAAGTTTTCAGAGAGTATCATTTTTTTTTTTTGGCAATGTAGTCATAGTATCATCTAAGATACAAAAGAAAACTAAGCCTGTCCTGGCCATGTGTGTTTGCTTTAGAATATGAATGGCTTTCTAAATAAATGGTTGTCTTTTGAAACAGGAGTTCCGGTTTTGTGCCCTGAAGAATGGCGAGGGGAGGTCACTGGGTGATGACTATGACTATCCAGGAGGTGACTGTCTTTCGTAATTCAGACTGTTGATGAAGTTCCCAGTGGACCCTCAAGGCTCATGTTATGATCAAAACATCCAGAAATTTCTGAAATTGGCTGGGGATAAATACCAATTAGAGCAAAAGTCTGCACAGTTTTCTCTTAGGGTGTGACTATTTGGCATGCTCAGGGTAAAGTATCTTTATTCATATCCAGAATAAATTTCATAGAACATGTAATCCAAATTTTAAAGACATACAGATATTAGGTGGACAGGCCAAAGTGCACATAACTGATTTATGGCAAAGTCAAGACAAAAAATAAATAGCTGACAAAGGATACACTAGCAGCACCTCCTCACATGTACTTTGGAATCTTGCTTTGCTAATCATCTGCTTTTCCACAATTTGGAGTCTTTCCCTCCCTGCCTGTAACTTCTCAGTGTACTAACATCCCAACAATTTTTAAAAGAAAATCAGCCTTGACCATGTATTGTCTTATAATAGCAATATTTTACTGATGTTTCTTCTCATCCAAGGCTTGCTACTTCTGTTCTGCTCTCACTTTCTCCCACTCCATCCCTAGACCAACATACGTTCAACACCTAATCTGCTGGGTCCACTTTTGTCTGGACACATCCCTTCACTGTTACCCCATGGTCATCTGTGATCTTTAACAATTGAAATCCAACCACATCTTTGTAAAACTTCTAGATCTCTACATGGCATCGTTGGGAATGCTTATTATAATCATCTTAAAACATTCTCCTTGTTTTTTTGTAACCACTCTCCTTTGTGTCTCCACTGGGAAAAACTCCCCTCTGATTATTTTCTGCAGATTATCACCACTCCTTCTTTCTCTGCTATAAGTTCTGGTTTCCCACAGTCTGTTTTCAGCCTTTCTCCCAAATTTTTGTGCCCCTGTTGCATTTTTTTCATCCTGCGCCAGTCTCCAACAAACCCAGATTTGTCCCTGGAATCCGGAGACCTCTATGCAATTACTAATCTGCCACCCAGACTTGGGCAATACATTCCCCCACCCTGCCCCGACACACACAGACACACACACAGAGCACCTCAAACACACAAAATGTGCAAGTTGTTAATTCCCCCATGCTTCACCTACAAACTAGCTTCTCCTGGTTGCACCTTTGTTGAATGGAAACTTATGCAGTTTCCTAAGAGAAGCTCCTGGCCACTATCACTCACTCCTTCCTTTCCCTTTCTACCATTACCCATTTGTCCCCATCTTCTGCCCATTCTTCCACTGAAATATCTATTACATCCTTCCTCTGAAATCTCACTCCTAAACTCAGTCACTACCTCACTGCAGACCTTTATCATATCTTGCCTAAATGATCGTTATTTCTTAATGGTTTCTCTATTATCATTGCTTGCCCAGTTTATCACCTCATTTATTGTAAGAATAATCTCTACCAGAGAAAGAAATGGAAATAGGAATTATGTCATGTGTCCACCTAAAGCCTTCAGTTTTTGGTTTTGGGTTCAGTCCAGTCGCTCACATTGGCAAAACAGAGCTTTGTCTTGATGTAAAAACTTAAGTCTCCTTTGTCTGGAAATACCAGCTCCTTTTTCCTGAACTTCCTTGCAGGGAGAATTGACCACCTACATGCCTTGAGGACCACTCATGAAATTCCAGTGTTTACAGAAGACAGTTTGTGCTGGTGTTTGCATGTTTATGTCATTGATGGCTGAGACTCTGTATCTCTCTCTCTCTGTGTGTGTGTGTGTGTGTGTGTGTGTGTACATATATTCCCCATTTTTTTAAAGATTTTATTTATTTATTTGACAGAGAGATTTTAAGTAGGCAGAGAGACAGGCATAGAGAGAGGAGGAAGCAGGCTCCCCGCCAAGCAGGGAGCCCGATGCGAGGCTCGATCCCAGGACCCTGAGATCATGACCTGAGCCGAAGGCAGAGGCTTTAACCCACTGAACAACCCAGGCATCCCTCTTCCCCATTTTCTAGCACGAAATTTATCATACTCTAGGTTTTAAAAAATATTTTTGAATGAATTGATGAATCATGATGAATCATGTGTATGACATACATCCAGACATATTGTATTATGTGCATACCATTATCTGCAAGCACACTTCATACCAGTATCTTGTCAACTCTTGTGCACCACCAGTTCATCTCATCTTGATCTCTCCTATCCCTATCCAGCCATTCCAACAGAGACCACCTCTGCATAGGCTCTGAACAACTTCAAACAGTAGCAATCCACAAGTGTCATGCTTCAGGGCTAGGCATAAGCCCCTCTTGACCTCTACTATGGAAGTCTGCTGGGTATCCATCTGTACACAAACTGGAAGTAGAGGCAAGGGGGTCTCACGTCCCTATACAGAGAACCTTCAACTAGTTGGGGATGGGAGCCTGTGGGTAAATGTGCCACCTGTCTCCAGCTGGGACTCACCTGGTACCCCTTATTCCACGTTTTTTCTCTGAAGATCCTGTAGAAATGGAACTCCTTCAGTGGTGGCCACACTTTTCCTTCATTCTTATATTGCCCATCTCTTCAACATTTCCCATCCAACGCTTCTCCTGAGAATTATATTCTCCATCAGCAGTCAGACCTAAGATGTCATCATAGACTCTGGTCTTGGAAGAACCTCGGTGGAAGCAGTAACTACTGGTTACAACAGAGAAAAACAACTGTAGATTGTATTAGCTAAATCTTTTTCTAACAACAATTTTCCAGGAAAAGAATTTTCCGGTTTTATAAAAAATGTTTTGAGGAAATTTGTTAGCTTGATATAGTAAATTTATATATGGATATAGGTATAAGTTCAGTATGTGATTTGAGCATCAGTGCTACCATTCATAAGTTATTTAACATGGTCAATTTAATACTCTCAACAAACTACAGTTTTACCCTCAATGAGATAGGGTGATAATAATCACCTTATAGGGTTGTTTTGAGTGTCAAATGCAATAGCGAATTGTCTCTCAGAACTGAAATTCCAAACCTGCTGTCCTGTCTTTCACTATACAGCAACACACTTGTGTAAAGGTGCAGAGTATGAAATAGAGAGAGGCAAGCTATTGTCATTCATTGTAACCATGGCTTTCAGTTATAGAAAACTAAAATTTTTAATGCACTTAATAACACATCTATTTTGAATATTTATTTCCACTATTACAATTTTCCTGAACTTTCTTTTTCTCTTCAATAGCTTACGTTTACAGATGTTAATCTGTTGGAAGCTTAGGGGTTGTTCTTATCAGCACAAAAGATGATTTTTAGTCTCAATTGCGTTAGTTGAAGAAACACAGAGTTCTTATCATTTACATTAGCACTTTTGGTTTTTTTTAAGATTTTATTTATTTATTTGACAGAGAGAGAGAGAGAGAGAGAGAGAGATCATAAGTAGGCAGAGAGACAGGCAGAGAGGGGAAACAGGCTCCCTGCTGAGCAGAGAGCTTGATACAGGACTCCATCCCAGGACCCTGACATCATGACCTGAGCCGAAGGCAGAGGCTTAACCCACTGAACCACCCAGGTGCCCCAGCACTTTTGTTTTTCCATTTTCTTCCCTTTGGTATGAAGTTGTAAGGTGGGATACAGTGATATTAAAAAAATAGTACCGTCTTAACAGATATGAAAGTAACCATCAAATCAATTGATGGACATTCCAATCTGGAATGGCCTGAAATGTTGATTTATTAACTAATGAAGCAAAATTTGAATTCAGCATATGCAAGGTATTTTACACCTATCCATTTAAAATGCATGAAAAAACAGGAAAACACAAGTCAAGCGTACTGATGTCAGGACCTACCTATTTTTTTTTTTTAAATAGATGCAGAATACATTTTTTTTAATTTTATTTTTATTCTTTGCCCAAGGGGTACAGGTCTGTGAATCATCAGGATTACATCTTTCACAGCATTCTCCAAAGCACAAACCCTCCCCAATGTCCATAACCCATCCACCCTATCCCTACCCTCCCACCCCCCAGTAACCCTCAGTTTGTTTTGTGAGATTAGGAGTCTCTTATGGTTTGTGTCCTTCCCCATCCCATCTTGTTTCATTATTTTTCCCTCCATACCCCCCACGACCCCCCACCCTGCCCCTCAAGTTCCTCATATTTTTGTTCTAAAATAATGTAATTTCTCTACAGCAAGAATGATTTTTATTCAATATGGTAGAAATTCTACCTAGGATAAAGAGCTCCACTTCCACTATTAAATGGTGCTTCTCCATAAATGAAATACATAGGAGTAGTACAGAAATAGCAATTTCTTCTTTGTTTTGCATTTTTGATCTGTGTGTATTGCCCTGACATGAAAATTTTTGAGGATACTTAGCACTTCTGACTTAATTATTTGCCACATCATCTTAAAAATGGCCAATATGATGCTCAAAACAATACATTTTACTAGTTCTTTATCTCCTTTACTAGCATACTATTTGGCTCCTAGAGACTGATGTTTATACAATAAATGAATGAGCAAGTGTATCACAAATATTACACTGTGGGTGTGTGGGGCCTTTGCTTTGAGCTAAAAGCCACATGTACACCCTTGAAAAATATGCTGGAGAGCCTGTGATTTTCACATGGTTAATTGTCAAAACACTTCCCTCGTACTAAAAAGTAATAGTATATTTCTCTCCTTGTCTTAGCCTGCATGTATGGACTCATCCTTCTTCATCACTTACAGCTTATTAGTCTTATCACTTCTTCCTTTAAATAGTCTCATGTTCATAATTCATTTATCCCCTCGTAAGCTTCTTTATTCCGATCCTCTATACCTCTTCCCTAGAAGGCTGTTAATTGTTGACTATGAGATTTCCTTCTTGACTTCATTTCCTTTTTTTTTCTTTTCTCTTATTGACCCATTCACTGAAGCTTGTTTAATCTTTCTTCAGTGGCATTTTTTTTCTCAGTTGCTATCTCCACCAAAAAGCCTACATGTCTCTAGTCTATAACTTCATATCTAAATCTCTCCATATTTATGTTTTGTTTGAGTCTGTCAGCTACAGAAAATTTGAGAGGAGAACATTAAATCCCTCTGAATCCCAAACACCCCTGCTACCATGACTTTCCAGGCTATGGCTCCACTGGGGCTTGACTTCCTTGTGGATATTATGTTGCAAGTTGCAACATTCCTATTGTACTGAACTGCTTTCACTTAATATCTTATGATGACCTTTTTCCTCCTGATTATTCTGATTTTTTCCCTAGACGTTTTGCTTTTATTCTCCCTCTACATTCCCCTTAGCTCATCAAATTTTATTCATTTATTAAGTCCCAGAATTAGACCTCACCACTGTTGTTCTAGAGAAATGATAAACATATTTCTCATGAGTTCTTCCAGGTTGTTTTAAGGTAACAATTCCACAATATTTATTATATGTAATTTCCCTGTCCATTTCTTGGGAATATTTGTGAACACATAGACAGAAAAACTGAAGTTTTGCTTGTTATTTCTCCTAACCTTTTGCCACTGAAACAAGCCAACAACTCAACTGAAAACTGTAAACTCTTTGAGAGTAGACACCATATCATTTTTTTTAACCACCATATTACCAATAGCTTTCATAATGTTCAGCTCATAGAAGTCACTTAATGAATGTAAGTTGAAATAGTCATGACTGGATGATTGAATATACATATATTTCCTACATGGGTACAATCACTTAGCTTATGTCAATTTGCATTACATCATGAATTGAGCTTCCTTGCCATTAAAACTCTTAAGAAATATCACAGATATGTATGGGATATTCAATTGTATAGCTATAACTTTCTTATTTATTATATTATTGGATCTTTCACCTGTCTCCATATTTTACTCTAGTGAAAAATGTGGGACAAAGGTCCTTATTTGCATTTCTGATTATGTCCTTAGATTAGATTTTTGCCTTTGAAATTATTAGGTCAATGGCATACATTTTTAGCTTTTTAATTATAATACTAAGATTATTTTCCAACAGAATTGTAGAAGAGTTTATACCTTAGCAAACAGTACGGACATCTATATTTTACAATATCCTTTGCAATCTTGACTATTTTTACTTATTAAATATTATGGTTGAAATAATTAGTTTGGGGGTGTTTGGGTGGCTCAGCCAGCTAATCGTCCAACTCTTGGTTTTAGCTCAGGTCATGATCTTAGGGTGGTGAAATCAAGTCCTGCTTGGACTTCTGGCTCAGGAAGGAGTTTGCATTCCCCTTCCTTCTGTCCCTCCCCCTGCTCAAATGTGCTCTCTCTCTCTTTCTCTCTCTCTCATAAATAAATAATCCTTAAAAATTAGTTTAGAAATTTTCAAACATGTACAAAGGAAGAGAAAATAGTAAAAAGAATTTCCATATGGTCAGCTCCAACAGGGACCAACTGACTCATGGACAATATTATTTTATCTATATCTCCACTCATTTATCCTGCCCCCAGGATCACAGTGAGGAAAATTCCAAACATTCTATCATTTCACCTATAAATATTTAACTACATGTTTCTAATATATAGGGGTTCTTTTTGTAAATAAAACATCATAGTATTATCACACCAAAGCAAAATTAACAATTGTTTCTTAGTATCATAAAATATTTAGTGTTAAATTTGTGTGCTTACATATAGGCTTATCTACTACCCCCTCATTTATGTTTTTTTTAAAGTAATCTCTGAAGAAAGCAGGTTATTTGTTCTTCAGAATTTCCAAAATTCAGGATATTGAAGTGTGCATATTCATGCTGACATTTGATTTATTACTCTTTCTCTTTTATTTCCTTTACATTGTTAGCCAGATTAATCAATTAAATTATCCACTTAGGCATTTATCAGTAAACCGACACAGGTGCTGTTGATAATTCTTTCAGGAAACACATACATTTATGCTTAGCTTTTTATATTAGCAGCCATTGATAATTACGAGTGAAATCCATTGACTGGTAAAGGGTTGCAGGATGTAATATTCTAATTTTAATATTCCTTCTTCATTTATTAGCTAGAAAACTTTCTTAAGACAAATTTCTTATCAACTATTCGGTTATTCTAAAGGTCTGCTCAAATAGGAAATGATAAATGCTTGATTCCTCCCTTGCCTTTTCTAATCTTTAAAATAAAAAATGACTTTTTTAGTACCCTCAAAAGATGCCCAATCAACGTTGCCTTCAAAGTGTCATCAGGAGCTTATGGATTCAAACATAACTTGATGAGTTTTAATCCAATGCTATTGTGATACTAATAGAAGCTCAAATCATCCTGTCATTGGCAGTTTGAGTTCATTCAGGTGGGTTGTGCCTCCTTTTGTTATGGTCTTGGTAGCCTTTGATTGCTTCCTTATGTTCTCATTCAATGGGATATTCCATATACACATCTTGTACAGTTTCCTGCCCAAGGAACAGTTTTCCCCTTGACTCAGTTTTCAAGATATATAATCATAATCAAATCATATATATTTTCAGTCTTATATTTTCTTTTGATTATAACTCATGTAACTGCATTTTTCTATTAATCTTAATACCAAATATTTCCAATAAAATATTATACATTTTGGAGGCCATGACCTTTCTAATTTAGCTCCTAACAAAAATGATCTTTGTTTTTCCATTGGGGACAATTCTGTTTTTGGTCTGGGAAATATTGACTTCCTTGATACTGTTTATTTTCCCATTAGAAATAAAGCAAGTATATTGCACCTTTAATAACATTTCTCTTCAATAAACTTCCACTCCTTGAAATGACCCAGATTTCCTCCAACAAGAAAATACTTAGTTCCATTCCCAGGCTTTGTTTATGAATTTTTTTTTAAACTGTTCAATTTGGGCTTCCCTGCCAGGATTGTCTGTATTTAAATTCCATTCTGGTTTTGAATTTTGAACCAAATGTATTCTTCTGAGAAAAAAACAAAAACAAAAACAAAACAAAGCAAAACTAGTAAACTGAAAAGTAAAGACTTCTTTCAAAATTGTAACAATTAACTTCTTGAATTGTTAGTGTTTGATTTTTCTGTCTTCCACATTCAATCTAAGGCTATATAGTACTCAAACTGTCTTTCCATCTCCATATTCCTGAAACATACTATAAGGCCTAGGACAAAAGAAGTTCTCTGGAAATACTTAGAGAATAGGTAAAGTACTTGTACAGCCCTGCCAAATGATAACCCTCTGATCCTCTTCTCAGTTCTCTGTGATTGTAAGCATAGTCAGCCCAACACACCCCAATTAAGCAGGTAGTTGTTCCATAGTTACTTTGTGTATGTTAATTTTGCATTCACAATTATGTCTTACACTCATTAAAGAATGAACATGTATTAGCTAAGGTAGTGTTATCTCTCATATTCTATAAAATCTGAAATAACAAAATCGAAATATACTACTCATTCACATAAAAGTTTCAAGCATACTTATTGTGACTCACCTCCAAGCAGTGACTCACAGACTAAATTTTGTATATCTTTTACTGTGCAATTCTTTTTTTTAAAGATTTTATTTATTTATTTGACAAAGAGAAATTACAAGTAGGCAGAGAGGCAGGCAGAGAGGAGGAAGCAGACTCAGCAGGGAGCCTGATGCAGGGCTCAATCGCAGGACCTTGAGATCATGACCTGAGCCGAAGGCAGAGGCTTAACCCACTGAGCCACCCAGGTGTCCCATTACTGTGCAATTCTTTCATGCTTTGAAATTCTCTGCCAGATTCCCAGTAAACCCTGAGCAGATGTAGAAAGGAAGTGTGGAACCAGCATTCACTAGCCTAAAAGTGACCCTCGTCAACTTTGCTCACCCACCACCTGGATAGTTGTCTGGAAAATGAAGTTCATGGCTGAACAGCAATTTACTAAAAAGTATTTTATGCAACAGAAAAGGTACAAGGATATTTGGTGCTCAGATAACCATCTCTGTCACTGTAAACATCTATGATGCTTCTATTAACCTAATGCCATTGTATTAGTATTCAAAAAATTGTGTTAGTGTTCTGTTCTTTTAACTCATTATTTGACTTGTGTTAGTGTTCATTTAACTCATTATTCATTTTATTTAGAGTGTAAAACCTGTGAAAGCATCTTTATAAAATGCAAATCTCTTGGCGATCAGAGTAAGAGTAAGAAATGCATTCAAATTCACTTGTATCTGCAAAAATCCACCTGAGTGTATAAGAAGATTCAAAGATTCATGATTTTGTCATGTGTATAAAGTATGGACTACATATAAAGGAAATGTTTGGTCACTTGTGTCAGTTACATATTGCATTTATTTATTCATGTAAAATTTAAAAAGTGATTTCACATATTCTTACATTAGTTTTACGAAGACAGACACATAGACATTCATCTCATCATAGCATTGATTCTTATTAGCAAAAATAACAACCATCTATAGGTCCACAAATAGATGGTCATTTATATAAATTATAGTTCAGATACTAAAGAAAATATGGAGACATTCAATATTTTGTGAATGTGCCTTTTCAATATATAAAGTATCTTTAAAACATTCCTTCATGAATGGATTTCTAAATATGACTCATAGTATAATTTCACTTTATAAAAAGATATGTACATTGTGTTAGTTTTCTATAGACACATAATATATTACCACCATGTTATCAGGTTAGAATATTACCTACCTAACTCTAGCCTAGTTCTGTTGTCAGAAGTCTAAGACAAGGTGTTTGGATTCTCTGCTCATGGTCTTTCCAGACTAAAATCAAGGTGTGGCCAACATGCATTCCTTTCTCCAGGTTCTGAAGAATTCACTTCTGATCACATTTACGTTATGGTCAGAATTCAGCTGTTTGTAGTTGTGAGACAGAGGTCTCCATGTTCTTGAGACATGGTTCCCCCTCTATCCTCAAGGCAGCAAAAGCCAGTGTAATCCTCTGATTCTCATCTTTCTGAATTCCATTCCCCACCCTGCCTTCTTTTGCTCTCTTTACAGGCATATGTGAATTACATTAAGCTCACTGAGATTACCTGCCTATTTGAAAGTCAACTGATTAGTATCCTTAATTACATTTGCAGAGTTCCTTCTGCCAGAGGCTAACATATTCTGTCACATGGATTGGGGTGTAGAATCTTCTCAGAGCAATAATTCTGCCTACTACATACATATACATCATATATAACTAAAGCAACCTGAAGTTTCTATTTATATTAGAATGGTAGTGTTATTGATGATATTTTTCTGTATTTACTAATTTTGTTTTTCAGTGAAGTGAATTTGGTGTGTGTTTTCCAGAAAAAAATTAAGAAAAAAATGTACAGGCTATCTGTGCTTAACAGCTGAAGATTCTTCAACCTTGACAACTGTCCATGGAGCCAACATTGCTGACTTTGTAGTTTGAATCTTAACACATGTTTTCTGAGGACTTTTCCAATTTGGATCCTGCAGGCACCTTGGTACCAGACAAGGTCTGTCTCTCTGAAACTTAAATGAATGGATTGTTGAGAATTGGTGTGAGATGGGATATGACAGAACAGGTTTAATGATGTAAGTGTCCAAAATCCTAGGTTCATGTGTGTGTGTCTCAAAACTGTGTAATGACACGGTGGCTCTGTGGGAAATCAAATGTGTCCAGGCTTTGTAATGAGATGTTTGGCTGGTAAGCTGGAATGAGATGCTTGGCCAGGGCTTTAATAAGATGCCTTGCTGGGAGTGTATAATTAGATGTTTGACTTGTTGTAGGCAATGAGGGTTGTGACTAGGAACATAATTAGTTTGGTGTTGGGAGAGAGTGATGCCATGCACATCTGGGTTGCAAAGAGAGGCCCAGACAAGCCTGTGGGCAGGCGTGCTGATTGTGATTGTGTACACCCTGAGAGGGGAGTGAGTCACACAGGGACCTTCCACTGGGACAACAGAGTGCTGTGGTCCCTTAGTAGCATGTTGATTAAAAAGAACAGAATGCAGGATGAGGCTATGGGAATAGACTTACCCTTGTGGCATAGAGAGTTGAGCACAGATATTGGTGCAGAAGCCGGAGTCCCTGTTTTATTACTATCAGAACAGCTTCAAGCAAATCACTTACATTCTCCCTGTGTCTTCAGCTCTAAACTTAGGCTAACAATACCATTTAGCCTTTGAGTTGTTGTAAGGCTTCAGTCAGCCTCTGTATTGTTTAAGAAGAGCCTGGCATGTATGTAGGTGCTCTACATAAGTGTTAGCTGTTATGAAGGGCCAGGATGTACCAGTGCATTAATGGTTGAATCTTTAAACAACTGTTAGGAAAGAAAGGCAAGAGATGCACTCACTTGCCCAAAATTATGCATGTAATAATCAGCCAAAAATGATCTAGTATGTGGAAGTAGATTTCTGGTTTGAAGAGCATGATGCCCATTGTTGAAAGAGAAGATTGGAAATCTATGAGCTAGGTTTTCTGGGAGCAGTGGAGAGGAAAGAATGAGCCACACAACTGAACTGATAGATCTGGTGGAGGAATGGCTGCACTCCAGGCCTCAGTTTCCTCAACTGCATAATAGGAGATAACAGCTTCACCTCTTCCATTGCTCTAAAAGTTACAAGTAAAAAATATCTTGAAGAGTTTAGAACAGTGTCTGTTATATAGGATAGTATGCATCTGCAGGTAACAAAATATATGACCAAAAGTGACTCAAAGAAGTATGAAGTTGATTTGCCATCAAAAATTAAAAGTCTGGGTGTAGTCAAGTCAGGACTGAAATGGACCTTACAGTATTGTCATCAAGGACTCTGGTTACTGCTGTTTTCCTGATATTCGAAGATTGCTATACACTATTCCCTCCACTAGTCACAACACAGTGCCTCCTGCTCTAAACCTCATATCTAGATTTTAGGAGGGAGGAAGAGGGAAGGGTGAAATTTGAAGGACAAAGGGCCTTCATGCATATTAGTTAGTATGTCCCCTTTTAAAAACTTCCTTCATCTCTCAACCAATGTCTTCTGTTTACTTCTTATTAGCTACATAGGAATCTAGTCAAGCAAGTCTGTTAGTTTTCCAATGTATATACACTGAAGTCTTAATGGTTTTCTTGTGGATTAGTAGATGCTTTTTATTTACTAAGGATATTACCTTTTGTCATCATTTGAAGTGTCAAAATTGAGGTAAAACTTCAGGGAAAAAATTAATTATTCTTAATGCGTGGGTACTGTTATTCTCCAGGATAATCACATTCCTGTGATCTTCCATATTTCTTGCTTTACAAAAGATTACAAATAGGGCACCTGGGTGGCTCAGCTAGTAAGTGGCTGCCTTCAGCTCAGATCATGATCCCAGAGTCCTGGGATCGAGTCCCACAATGGGCTCCTTGCTCACCAAGGAGCCTGCTTCTCCCTCTCCCTCTGCCTGCAGCTCCCCTTGCTTATGCTCTCTCTCTCTGTCAAGTAAGTGAATAAAATCTTTAAAAAATTTTTTAAAAAGATTGCAAATAGAACAAGCAATGTTTTTCTTTTGCCAAGATATTTCAACTTTTCTTCCTTTACTTCTACTTAAAATAAAAGAAGGTATATGTCTATGGTAAAAATCCAAAAGTGGTTACATAAAAAACCAAACCAGCAAATTAATTTTTCTCTGTGACTATAAAGGGTTAAAAGTCTCTGAACATTTCATAAGAGGCATTTTACAAACTCAAGAGCTCCACAGTGGTCATTAGCTATATGTCCAATGGAGCCACTGGTGGTCTCTCTCCTTCATCTTTTTCTCTAAGGTTGAAAAGGAAATTTATTGCACAGTGTGAATTATCTGTCTGAAAAGAATCTTCACCTGAGATTGGGCACTGCTGTGATTTTTCTCCTTTGATGATGAAAAGGTGATAGTGGATAATGTATTATTCAGGTTAGCCTAAGTTATGCTGCAGTAAAATAAAACCTCCAGATTTTAGAAGTTTAACAAAATCAAAGGATTATTCGTATTCGTGCCAGGTGTCCAAATAAGGTTGGTAAGGTGCACTCTGCTTGTCAAAAGATACAGGTGGACAAAGGCATCAGCATCTTAAATCATGTCATTTTTTTCAGCACAAAGATCAGGATTCATTACAGCATTCACAGAGAGGGTTGGAAAATCAAGCACAGGGTATTAAATGCTTTTGCCTGGAAATTACTTGTATTATTTTCCCTCCTGTTTCTTTATCCAAAACTAGGCACAGGGTCACACATCCAGAAATAAGGAAGAATTGGATGCCAATGAACATGGGTTATATCTACCCCAGTTATTCTTATTTTTCCAGATTCCTAAAGGAAAATAAAATGTTATATTTGCTCTATCCTAGCTTCCACTCTGGCTTTAGCTCCCCTCTGCTTCTTCTGAGGAAAGCTCTGTTACTACATCTCTAATACAAAGAACTGACTTATTGCCACTCCATTGTCTTTAAAACCCACAAATATTTCTAAATAAGTAACTTGCTAAACACTTCATCCTTCTTAAATTGAAATCACTGGATATCATTTCTTTAAGTGGTTCTCCAAGCTCCTTAGCAAGGCCTGACTTTAGACTAATTCTCACCTTATCTCATTATTTTCCTAGGACTTTAAATTCTACTTTGTTTACTTCTTCTTTGATTCCCCACCCCCAGCAGTGCCTGCATACCTATCTCACTTCCTCCCTCCTCTCTTCCCTTCCTACCTTCCTTCTTCTTTCCTTCCTTCTTTCCTCCTTTCCTTATTCATCCATTTTTTCAGTTATCTTTTTGCAGTTGTATGGTCATGTTTTTGTCAATTTTCATTCTTATTTTTGTTTATTTATTTAGAACTGACAATAATCATAAAAGAATGATAAATGCTTAATAATTCATTTTTTATATTTCAGATTTTCTTCTGTTTATCGAATTTCATTTTTTATAATCTTATCTAACCATTTTTAAGTGTATAGTTCAACAACATTTAGGATGTTCATATTATTGTGCATCCATTAACAGCATCTGTCTTCAGAATTTTTTTCATCTTCCCAAACTGAAACTACTTGCCTACTAAATAATAACTCCCCACCCCTCATTTCCTCCAGCCCCTGGGAACCACCTTCTACTTTCTGTCTCTATGTATCTGGCTACTGTGAGTTTATCATAAAAGTGGAATTATACAATATTTGTCCTTTTCTGACTGAATATCTAGTTTCTCCAACACCATTTGTTGAAATGACTATCTTTTCCCCCTTGAAAGATCTTGGTACTGGTTCATTTGACCATATAGAAAGGTATATTTCTATTCTATTGGTCTATATGCCTGTCTTTATGCCAATACCACACTGTTTTCATTACTGTTGTTTTACAGTAAGATTTGAAATCAGGAAATGCAACATATCTAACTTTGTTCTTATTTTCAGGATTATTTTGGCTACTCAAGATTCATTGAAATTCCATAAAAATTTAAGAATTGATTTTTTTTGCAAAAAAAACCCATCATTAGGTGTTTTTTTGGTTTTTTGTTTTGTTTTGTTTTGTTTTGTCTGTGTGTTTTTATAGCAATTGCATTGAATCTGTAGATCACTTTGGTTGTATTGATATCTTTAGCAATATTCAGTCTTCCAATTTATCAGCACAGGATGTCTTTTTATTTATGTGTGTCTTCTTTAATTTCTTTCATCAATGTATTATAATTTTCAATGTAAAATCTTTTACTTCATTAGTTAAGTTTACTCCTAGGTATTTTTTCTCTTTAACAATATGAAAAATGAAATTATATTCTTAATTTCCCTCCAGATTATTCATTGTCGATATGTAGAAATGCAACTGATTGTTAGAATTGTTAGGGTTTTCTACATATAAGATCATATTGTATGGGAACAACAATGATTTTGCTTCTTCCTTTGTAATTTTGATGCTCTAACTGGGATTATGTTGACTAGGAGTGGCAAAAGTCTTATCTTGCTTCTGATTTTAGGAGAAAAGTTTTCAGTCTTTCACTATTGAGTATGATGTTAACTATGGGATTTTCACATATGGACTTCATTATGTTGGGGCACTTTTTCTATTTCTGGTTTGTTTAGTGTTTTTATCACAAAAGTGCATTGAATTTTTTCAAGATTTATCTCTGCATCAGTAGACATGATAATGTGTGCGTATGTCTTTTAATCTGTTAATGTTAATACATTATAATGGTTGATATTCATATTTTCATATGAATTCCAGAAATAGATCCCACTCATTCATAGGGAATAATTGTTTAATATGTTGTTGACTTATTGAATTTGGTTTACTAGTATTATGTTGAGGATTTTTGCATCAATATCCTTAAGGAATATCAGTCTTTTTGTGTAGCATCTTTTTCCACCTTTGATATCAGGGAAATGAGTTTGGAAATTCTCTCTCATCTTTAGCACTTTGGGAGAGATTGAAAAAGACTGGTACTAAGTTTTCTTTCAGTGTTCAGTAGAATTCACCAGTAAAGCGATCTGGTCCTGGGATTTTCTTTTGGGGAGTTTTATTTTCTTTTGTTTTGTTACATATTCAATCTCTTTAGTTCTTATAGTTCTATTCAGATTTTCTCTTTGTTGATGTTTCAGTCTTTCTAGGTCGTGTGTTTCTTGTAATTTGACCATCTCACCTAGATTATCCAAAGTGTTGGTATCCAAGTTTTCATTATATTCTCTTGTAATATATATTTTTTAATTTATAAAATCAGTAATAAGGCCCCCTCTTTCATTTCTTTTTTTAGTTCTTTGATTTTTATTTTTTTTAGTCAATCTGGCTAAATATTAATTTTGTTGACCTCTTTGAAGAACCAACTTCTGGTTTTATTTTCCTTATCTCAAATATTTTTTTTTTCCTTCTCTGGGCTAATTTTGTGTTTAGTTTATTCAACCTTTTCTAGTTCCTTAATATGTAAAAACAGGTTGTGGATTTGAGAGATTTCTTATTTTTCAATGTAAGCATTACAGTTATAAACCCATGAAATTATGTGCATTAGGTTTTCATTTTCATTTATCTCAAGATATTCTAAAATTTCTTGCAACTTCTTTCTTGTTTAACTTATTTGTTTGAATATATGGTTTAACTTCACAATTTGTGAATTTTTCAGCTTTTCTCCCACTGTCCCTTTCTATTTTCATTCCACTGTGATCAGAAAAGATACTGTGTGTGATTTCAATCTCTTAAAATGTATTAAGACTTGTTTTGTGACCTAAAATATAGTCTATCTTGAAGAATGTTTCATGTACACTTGAGAAAAAGGTGTAATTATTGAGTGAAGTATTATGTATTTGCTTGGTTCCATTTTCCTGCAGTGTTGTTCAAGTTCTGCGTTCTTTTGTAGATATTCTGTCTGGTTATACTATGCATTATTGAAAATGGGGTTTTGGAGTTTCTTACTAGGATTTTTATCTTTTTGATGGGGAGAGGGACAGTGAGAGTGAAAGAAAGAATCCCAAACAGACTCCATGACCCAATGCAGGGCTCAATCTCACAACGCTGAGATCAAGAGTCAAATGCTTAACCTCTGGATCCACCCAGGCAACTTTAATACTATTATTTTTAGAACTGTCTATTGCTGCCTTCAATTTTGGTCAATGCTTGCTTCATATACTTAGGACCCCTGATATTTAGTGCATATATCTTCGTATTTGTTATATCTTCTTGAGCTGTTGACCCTATCTTCTTTACCCATTCATCTATTGAAGGAGATCTTGGGTTCTTCCACAGTTTGGCTATTATAGACACTACTGCTATGAACATTGGGATGCAAGTGCTCCTTCTTCTCACTGCATTTGTATCTCTGGGGTAAATACTGAGTAGTGCAATTTCTGGATCATAGAGTAGCTGTATTTTTAACTTCCTGAGTAAACTTCATACTGTTTTCCAGAGTGGCTGTACTAACTTGCATTCCCATCAACAATGTAAAAGAGTTCCCCTTTATCCACATTCTCACCAACATTTGTTGTTTCCTGTCTTATTAATCTTAGCCATTCTAACTGGTGTAAGTGGTATCTCATTGTAGTTTTGATTTGTATTTCCCCGATGACAAGTGATGTGGAACATTTTTTCATGTATTTGTTGGCCATTTGTATGTTGTCTTTGGAGAAATGTCTGTTCATGTCTTCTGCCCATTTCTTGACTGGATTATTTGCTTTTTGGGTGTTGAGTTTGATAAATTCTTTATAGATCTTGGATATCAGCCCTTTATCTGATATGTCATTTGCAAATACCTTCTCCCATTCCATATGTTGTCTTTTAGATTTGTTGATTGTTTCCTTTGCTGTGCAGAAGGTTTTTATATTGATGAAGTCGCAGTAGTTCATTTTTGCTTTTGTTTCCCTTGTCTTTAGAGATGTGTTTTGCAAGAAGTTGCTGCAACCAAGGTTGAAGAGTTTGTTGCCTATGTTCTTATCTAGGATTTTGATGGATTCCTGTGTCACATTTAGGTTTTTCATCCATTTTGAGTTCAGCTTTGTGTATGGTGTAAAAGAATGGTTCAGTTTCATTCTTCTGCATGTGACTGTCCAATTTTCCCACCATCATTTATTGAAGAGACTGTCTTTTCCATTGGATATTCTTTTCTGCTTTGTTGAAGATTAGTTGACCATAGAGTTGAGGGTCTATTTCTGGGATCTCTATTCTGTTCCATTGAGCTATGTGTCTGTTTTTGTGCCAGTACCATGCTGTCTGGATGATCACAGTATGTAACATAGCTTGAAGTCAGGCATTGTGATGCCCTCAGCTTTGGTTTTCTTTTTCGACTTTCCCTTAGCAATTTGGGGTTTTTTTCTGGTTCCATACAAATTGTAGGATTGTTTGTTCCAGCTCTGTGAAAAATGCCAATGGTATTTTGATTGGGATATGCATTGCATCTCTTTGTATCTTCCTCAATTTCCTACATAACTATTTGTAGTTTCTAGAATATAGATCCTTTATCTCTTTGGTTAGGTTTCTTTCTTTCTTTTTTAAAATTTTTTCAAAATTAATGAACTTTTTAAAATTAGCATATAATGTATTATTTTTTTCAGGGGTAGAGGTCTGTGATTCATCAGTCTTACTCAATTCAAAGCACTCACCATAGCACATACTCTCCCCAATGTCCATCACCCAGGCACCCCATCCCTCCCACCCCTCTACCCTCTAGCAACCCTCAGTTTGTTTCCTGAAATTGAGTCTCTTATAGTTTGAAACCAGAGAGTCCGGTTTCATCTTGTTTAATTTTTCCCTCCCTTCCCCTGTGAACCTCTGTCTTGTTTCTCAAATTTCTCATAACAGTGAGATCATATGATAATTGTCTTTCTCTGATTGACTTATTTCGCTCAGAATAATAGCCTCTAGTTCCATCCACATCATTGCAAATGGCGATAATTTCGTTTTTGGGGGGTTTGTTTTGTTTTGTTTTGTTTTTTTTAATGGCTGGTTAGTTGGTTAGGTTTATTTCTAGGTATCTTATGGTTTTTATTGCAATTGTAAATGGGATATATACCTTAATTTCTCTTTCTTCAGTCACATTGCTAGTGTATAGAAATGCAGCTGATTTCCGTGCATTGACTTTGTATCTTGCCACGTTGCTGAGTTGCTGTATGAGTTCTAGCAATCTTGGGGTGGAGTCTTTTGAGTTTGCCACATGAAGTATCATGTCATATGCAAAGATTGAGAGTTTGGCTTCTTCTTTGCCAATTCGAATGCATTTTATTTCTTTTTGTTTTCTGGTTGCTGAGGCTAGGATGTTGAACAATAGTGGTGAGAGTGGGCATCCCTATTGTGTTCCTGATCTTTACGTTAAAACTCTCAGTTTTTCCCCATTGAGAATCCTCTTGGCTAGTATTTTGGTGAGAATTTTTGCACCCGTGTTCATCAAGGATATTGGTCTGTAATTCTCCTTTTAATGGGGTCTTTGTCTGGTTTTGGGATTAAGATAATGCTGGCCTCATAGAATGAGTTTGGGAGTTTTCCTTCTATTTTTGTTTTTTGAAAGAGCCTCAGTAGAATAGGTATTATTTATTCTTTAGATGTTTGCCAGAATTCCCCTGGGAAACCATTTGGCCCTGGACTCTTGTTTTTTGGGAAGTTTTTGATTACTGTTTCAATTTCCTTACTGGTTACATTTCTGTGAAGATTTTCTATTTCTTCCTGTTTCAGTTTGAGTAGTTTTAAGTTTCCAGGAATGCATCCACTTCTTCCAGATTTCCTAATTTGTTGGCATATAGTTGTTTGTAATATATTCTTAAAAATGTCTGTATTTCCTTGCTGTTGGTTGTGATCTCTCTCCTTTCAGTCATGATTTTTTAATTTGGGTCCTTTCTCTTTTCTTTTGAGTAAGTCTGACTAGAGGTTTATTGATCTTATTAATTCTTTCAAAGAACCTGCTTCTAGTTTCATTGATATGTTCTACTGTTCTTCTGGTTTCTATTTCATTGATTTCTGCTCTAATCTTTATTTTTTCTCTTCTTCTGCTTGGTTGAGGCCTTATTTGCTGTTCTTTCTCCAGATCAGTTAGGTGTAAGCTTAGCTTGTGTATTTGAGATTTTTCTAATTTTTCTGAGAAAGGCTTGTATTGAGATGTACCTCCTTCTTAGGACCCCTTTGCTGTGTCCCAAAGATTTTGAACAGATGTGTTTTCATTCTCATTAGTTTCCATGAATTTTTAAAATTCTTCTTTAATTTCCTGGTTGACCCATTCATTTTTTAGTAGGATGCTCTTTAACTTCCAAGTGTTGGATTGGAGTTCCTTCCAAATTTCCTCTTGTGATGAAGTTCAAGTTTCAAAACACTGTGGTCTGAAAGAATGCAAAGGATAATCTCAGTCTCTTGCTATTGGTTGAGACCTGATTGTGACCCCGTACATGATATATTCTGGAGAAAGTTCCATGTGCACTTGAGAAGAGTGAGTATTCTTTTGTTTTAAGATGGAATGTTCTATATATATCACTGATATATATAGTGGTTCAGTATGTCATTCAAAGCCCTTGTTTCTTTGTTTATCTTCTGCTTAGATGATCTGTCCATTGCTATGAGTGGGATATCAAAGTCCTCTATTACTAATGGATTATTATGAAAGTGTTTCTTTACTTTGGTTATTAATTGGTTTATATAATTGGCTGTTTTCATGCTCAGGGTATAAGTATATACAATTATTAGATCTTCTTGTTAGATAGACCCTTTAAGTATAATATGGTGCCTGTCTTCATCTCTTACTACAATCTTTGGTTTAAAATTTAATTTTTCTAATATGAGGACTGGTACCCCAGCTTTATTTTGAGTTCCATTAGCATGGTAAGTTATTCTCCACCCTCTCACTTTCAATCTGGAAGTGTCTTTTGGTCTAAAATGAGTCTCCTGTGGACAGCATATGGATGGGTATTTCTTTTCTATCTAATCTATTACCCTATGGCTTTTGACTGGAGCATTTAGCCCATTTGCATTCAGATTAACTGTTGAAAATATGAATTTGGGGCGCCCGGGTGGCTCAGTGGGTTAAGCCTCTGCTTTCGGCTCAGGTCATGATCTCAGGGTCCTGGGATCGAGTCCCACATCGGGCTCTCTGCTCAGCGGGGAGCCTACTTCCCCCCTCCCCTCTCTGCCAGCCTCTCTGCCTACTTGTGATCTCCCTCTCTCTGTCAAATAAATAAAATCTTAAAAAAAAGAAAGATATGAATTTAGTGCCATTATATTGCCTGTAAAGTCCCCATTTCTGAAGATCGTCTTTTTTTTTCTCATCTAATTTACTCTCAGACTCTTTCTTCACTTACAGGATCCCCTTTAATATTTCTTACAGGCCTGGCTTGGTGGTCACATATGTTTACAGTGTTTGTCTATCTTGAAAGCTCTTTATCTCTCCTTCCATTCTGATTGACTGCCTTGCTGGAAAAAGTATTCTTGGCTGCATGTTCTTCTCATTTAGTACTCTGAATATATCATGCCAGCCAGCCCTTTCCGGTATGATGGTTTCTGTGGATATGTTTGATGTTAATGTCATGTCCCTCCCTCTGTAGGTAAGGAGCCCCCTGACTTGAGATGTTCTCAGGATAGTCTCTTTTGCTCTAAAATATGCAAACTTCATTATTATATGTCAGGGTATTGGTCTATTTTTATTGATTTTGGGAGGGGTCCTCTCTGCCTCTTAGACGTGAATGCCTATTTCCTTCTCCAGATTAGGGAAATTTTCAGCTATGATTTGCTCAAATATACCTCCTGCTTCCCCTTCCCCTTCAGACACACCAATAACTCTGACATTGGTATATTTCAGGGCATCATTAATTTCTCAAAGCCTTTCTTCATGGGCTCTGAGTTGTTTTTCTCTCTATTCTTCAACTTTCTTCCCTTCCATCCACCTGTCTTTTAGATACTTACTCTATCTTCTGCCTCATTCACCGTAGCTGTTAGAGCATCTAATTTATACTGCATCTCAGTTGTAGGGTTTTTAAATTTGGCCTGATTAGATCCCATTTTGGCACTTGGAGATTCTCTACTGTCTTTTATGCTTTTTTCAAGCCCAGCTATTAACTTTATAATTGCTATCTTGAATTCCATCTTTGACATCATACTTATGTCCATATTGATTAGATCTGTGTCAGAGAGCATTAATTCTGGTTATTTCTTTTGTTGTGAATTCCTCTGAGTCATTTTTCCCAGAGAAGAATGGGTGAGTGAGTGAGCAGAATCCAAAATATCAACCACAACCCAAGAAAAATGCACACTAGACAAATCCGAAACTGTCAGAAACCAAAAGAGGAAAGCAAACAAGAACAAAGCAAAACAGAAAAAAAGAAAAAGGAAAAAAAGGGGGGGTTGAGAGAGATAATAACCTCACAGGGTGGAAAAGAAGGGTGATCTACTTTTTTCCTAAGTGTATTTTGGTCTGTGTGTTAGAAGACACTAAATCCCGAAAAATGCAAATAAAGCAAAACACTACACACACACACACACACACACACACACACACACACACAGACACAGACACACACACACAAATAAAATTGAATAGAGTGGGAAGAAGGACAAAAGGAAGCATATGATGTCTATAAAATATAGATGTAAAAATAAAATCTAAAAAGCAACTTAAAAACAGTTGGTAAAATAAGAGACTAGTTGAAATGAGAAAAATGAAAAAAAAAAAGAAATGAAAAATTTTAGACTGAGAAATAAATGAATCATGAGAAAAACCTCCAACTCAATATACTATTTTCCTCTGGTGCTGAAGTTCTACAGTCTTGTGGGATCCATACTAGTTGTCCACCTGTTCTTCCAGTTGGTCTCCTGGGGAAAGGGCCTGCTGTGCTGCTTGTTTTTGCCTGGTGGGAGTTGCACCACCCCTTGCCAAGGGGCTGGGGTCAGCGTAAGCTGGCGCTTTGTGTAGTTTTTGTTCCCTGGAAGCTTTCTGCAACTCTTTGGAAGATAACAGTGAAAATGGCTTAGCCTGAATCTCCAGCCCTAGAGCTGAAAGATCTCTGTCCCCGCTTTTCTATAAACCCACTGGGATAGTCTTCATCTTTGTGTGTACCAAACTCCACACAAATTCCTGTGGTGCATGTTCTCTGCAATCCTCCCAGGGGAAGTCCCAGGGTCAGGTGTCACTGCCATTTTTGTGCAGTGGAACTGGGAATGGTCATCGGCTTCTGTGCATACTCACTCTGCTGTTCCTGGGGGGAGGCTGTGTGTTGCCCTACTGTCTTTCTGGGGCCACCGATCTGAGATCTCTTGCCCAGTCATGGGTGGGTGCACCTGTATCATACCTCCTAGGGGATGCCAGATGGCCCACACATTCTAGTCCTTTCAGGGCCCTCAGGCAGAGAGCAGTCACCCCACCAGCCCCACGAGTAGTTTATGATGACCGAAGCTGAGAGTTCACTCCTGGGCTTTCTGACTGTAACCAGTTTCCCCAGTCCACTGTTGGGGCACTTTACTCAATCAGACACCTCCATTCCTTCTGTGAGTCCTGGGATCCTGAGACCACACTGACCCTAGAATTCTCCCCTCTTCATCCCTTGAACGCCTTTCAGACAGGGATGACTCTCACTGGAACAGATTTCTAAGGGTTCTGATTTTGTCCTCCAGGGCCATATCAATTTCCAGTTGTTAGCTTACGGAGGCTCCCTACCACCTCCTTTTATCTTCCAATATCTCCTTGCAGATTCAGGTCTCCACAACTCCTACCTTGCAAAAAGCAGTTGCTTTCCCACTTGTAGAGTTCCAGATTTTTTTTTCTTACATCTCAACCTGAATTCATGGATGTTCATAATGGTTTGATAGATATCTAGCTAAATTCAAGGGACCAGATTAAACGAGGTCCCCTACTCTTCTGTCATCTTGACTATCTCTTTGCCATTTCATTATGCTTTCCTGTATGTCTCATATTTCCTCTGTTGTTGTTGTTCATTTCCTCTGTTACCTCTTCCATTTCTGTTTAGCTCATTTTCTTGGAGTGACACATTTGATTCCCTTCTTTCCCTTAATTATATTTTGGATCCCTTAATGGCTCTCATAAGTTACTTAGTCTCTGTTTACTTTACCTCATTATTTTTTTCCTCCTCAGACTCAATAATTTCCAATGACTCCTTTGAAAATTGACTATTTCTTGGGCGCCTGGGTGGCTCAGTGGGTTAAAGCCTCTGCTTTCGGCTCAGGTCATGATCTCAGGGTCCTGGGATCGAGGCCCGCATCGGGCTCTCTGCTCAGCAGGGAGCCTGCTTCCCCCTCTCTCTCTGCCTGCCTCTCTGCCTCCTTGTGATCTCTCTCCCGCTGTGAAATAAATAAATAAAATCTTTAAAAAGAAAAAAAAAAGAAAAGAAAATTGACTATTTCTTTCTTAAGCCAGTTATAATTAATTCTGGCACTTTTCTAGTGAATATTTCAATTTAGTCATTTTATTTTTCAGCTCCAGAATTTTCCTTTGGTTGTCTCTCCCCCTTTGTTTTTTAAGGATTTTATTTTTTATTTATTTATTTGATACAGAGCAAGGGGGTGGGGCACAAGTGTGGTGAGGAGCAGAGTGAAAGGGAGAAGCAAACTACTTGCTAAGCAGATATCCCAATATAGGATCATCACCTGAGTGGAAGGCAGACACTTAACCAGCTGAGCCTCCTTGGCGCCCTATGATTCTCTTTTTGTAATTTGGATCCTTGTGTATTTTCTTGTTGTGCTGATATATTGTTTTCTTGATTTGCCTTAGTTCTTTTTTTCATGTTTTCCCTTGTTAATTATATTTGAAACAGTTGTTTTGAAGTCTTTGTCTAGTAACTCCAATGCATGTGTTTCTTCAGAAAGTTTCTAGAGATTTATTTGGTCTCTTTGAATGGATCGTGTTTTTGGTTTTTTGTGTGTTTTTTTTTTTTCCATGATTTGTGATTTTTAGTTGCAAATTAGACATTAACACACCTTTACTGGTCTTTGCAGACTGGCTTTACACAGAGAAAAGACCTTGGAAAGGACATGCTCAGAGCCTTAGAATCAGCTTTGTGTCAAGGTTCATGGTTTTCTCAGCACTTTTTACTCTTTAGGGCATATGCCTTTCCTCGGCCTGTGTGTGGTGTGTGTCTTTCTGATTCCTTCTAGACACAGTTGTTTATAGATATCATATTCTCACTGAGAATCTTGCTTGTGCTTCTTCTCTGGGTGTTAGGTATGCTATTATCTTCCTCAATTATAATCAATTGCCCTTAACATGCATAGATTTATAGTCTACTAGTGGATTCCATGAGCTTTGTCTACTTCTTCCCATTGCTTTTATTGGCCTGAGATCCAACCTGCTCTGGTTTGATCTTCTGAGCTCTAAGTTAGGTGACACACAATCCAGTTCCTCAAATAATCCCTGTATAGGTTAAGTTGCTGCAAATTAGGGCTGCTGTACCTTCTCTGGAAGGGAACTGGGGAATAGGCCACTGCTTCTTTCAAACAAAGACATACCACACTGGAGAGGGAAGGGGCAGAAGCAAGCAAGAATCAAATGAAATTTATTATTTTTTAAAATTTTTTTTCTTGATTTGTCTTTCACTTTGTTGCTATAGACCTTTGACTGATTTCCACAAGTCCTATAAAGTTATTTTAGCCAGTATCTAGTGTTTATTTAATGTTTCTATTGGGGGATGAAGGTATGGAGTTTCCTAGTCTGCCATTTTGCTGACATTACTCTCAAATTAATTCCTAAAATAAGACTATAACATAAGTTTTATAGCTAATGTTCATTTTTACAGGTAAAAAACCCATGATATGGGGAGGATGAGTAACTTTGCCAAGGTCACACAGGAAAGAACCAGCAGAAGAGGGTTTTGAAATGTGTTCCATAATTTCAATAATTTATCAGGCTTAGTTTTATTCTAAGATAGAGGAGACTTGATGTCCCCATTCTATTTTCTAATTTTTTATTCTGACCCTAAATTTAGAAACCACAGAGGATGTAATATGCTGATACTTAAATTCAATTGCTATGCCATAGCTAAGCAGGAGAAATCAAAGTACAGCCTTAAAGAAAAAAAAAGTTGCATCGTTGATATAAATAACACGCAAAAGGAAAACTAACTTTACCCTTCAGGTGTGCAGAGCATCTGTGAATAATGACTTTTTATTTTAGTTATTCTTTCACTAAGTGTTTTGAAATCCACTGAGTAAGAAGGGTCACCAGAAGGATGATTTAGTGGAAATTGGAAAACAATAGTTTTAGAAGAGTGTTTGATTTCAATATATATCTTATG
The DNA here is from genome assembly GCA_002007465.1 of Ailurus styani. Taxonomy (NCBI): domain Eukaryota; kingdom Metazoa; phylum Chordata; class Mammalia; order Carnivora; family Ailuridae; genus Ailurus; species Ailurus styani. Next base: position 255,203 of record LNAC01000688.1, on the reverse strand, counting down.
CTCTCTGGGAACCTCTTTCTTTTTTAGCATTGAGATCACGTCTGGCAAGCAGCTGGCAGGAGGCAAAGGTCTGCAGCAAGGGACTACAAATAAGACAATTACTGGAATTCAGAAAAGCAAAAAGGCTTTCCCCACATAGAGAACTTAATATCAAACAGCAGTTTTATCTTACACTCTAAATGAAATGCATCTGTCTATTTCTCCCTAGGTTGTGTCTAAATGCCTGTGGTGGGAGGTCTACTCTCAGAATAATCAAACACTATTTTCTTCTTAATATTCATTTAAAAAGCAAAGTGTTTCCTGAAATGTGATAGCACTTGTAATAATGGGCCAAAGGGCTTGTAGTATGGTCAATTAATAATCGATTGTTAATCATTATTAATAGCTTATAGATCAATCATTCTCACACATTTATAGATGTCACAAAATTCAGCTTAACAAATCTTTAATGAATATCTAAAATGGACCTAACTCTTCTAGTTTGTTGGAACAATGTGATGCATAATATATTTTTAGTTCAAGTTGCTTAATAAGCCAGACTGACATGAAAATAAATAGATGGACTATGACTTGATTCATGAGTCCAGATGCATTTCCTGAGTGTTTTCTCAGTTCCTAACACTAGGATAGGTGTTAAGGTTAAAAACAAAAGTTGAATAATACATTGTCCTTGCCCTTAAGGTTCTACAGAGAGATACAGAGGACTAAGACACAGGAGTAAATTAATAATCACAGTGCATGTGGTGCATGTTAAGGTAAGAAGGCATAACAAATGATGTTGGAGCAGATAGATGAGGCTCTTTTTGCAGGAGGGCAGAATTGTATTTCAGAAAGTATAAACCTTATTTACTGTTGTAATTCAGATATGGGTTGAATACTACTAGTGAGGTAGACAGACAAAGTCTGTCTATGTTATGTATATGTGTCTGTTTATGTTAGCTTTAAGAAAAGATCTCAAGTTAAAGGAGAATGAAGCTACTAAAAGATAGATCAGGGTGTGAAAAGAGCCAAGATGTTCTTTAACAGATGAATGGCTAAAGAAGATGTGGTCCATATACACAGTGCAATATTACTCAGCCATCAGAAAGGATGAATACCCAACTTTTGCATCAACATGGATGGGATTGGATGAGTTTATGCTAAGTGAAATAAGTCAAACAGAGAAAGTCAATTATCATATGGTTTCACTTATTTGTGGAACATAAGGAGTAGCATGGAGGGCATTAAGAGAAGGGAAAAACGAAGGGGGAGAAATCGGAATGGGAGATGAACCATGAGAGACTATGGACTCTGGGAAACAGATGGGGGATTTTAGAAGGGAGGGAGATGAGGGGATTGATGACCTTAGTCATGGGTATTAAGGAGGGCATGGGTTGCATGGAGCACTGGGTGTTAAATGCAAACAATGAATCATGGAACACTACATCAAAAACTAATGATGTACTGTATGGTGACTAATGTAACACAGTAAAAAATAGGAAAAAATAAAATAAAAATAGATCAGGAATGAGGCCTCAGTCTTTGAGGTGATGCATGTGCACCTTGTGGAAGACTGTGTTATGAGTTCTGCAGTGTGGTGGGTATCATTCACTCTGCCAACTTTCTGGATACATGTACCAAAAGAGATGGCCATAAGCATTTAGAGTGTCTTGCACTAAAGTGAAAAATACCAGAGAGTCACCACTTACATTTGTCCTAATGGAATGAAACTTGAAAGAGAGGGGGTCATTTTTTAACCTTTGTCTTAAATTCCAATGCTCACTTGGTGGCACAATCTGCAATAGTGAGGCTTAAACCCTAGGTTTGTTCAGGGACTCTATGTGGTTGGTACCCCCACATAGGGGGTGAGGTACCTCATGTGGCACCCCACATGGAAGGGCACACCAGGGGTAAGAGCAGCATCAACTCCTAGTGTGACAAGTGGAGCCAGATGCAAACCAATGGAGATCTATGAAGTTGAAATAGCAGTGAATGGGAGACACCATGAACAGGGTACTGCATGGAGAATACCTATAAGGAGAAACCTATTCGTGTACATGTGGAAGAAATCCAGATATATTGCTCAGAAGCATGACTTTGGAGTTAACCATAGACCTACTTGAACAACTGAGAACTAAAGTCACAGGGACCTATGTGTTGACATGTCCTCTATCTGCACCCACATTAGATGGTAGAGAAAATTGAGGTAGCATATACACACAAAATAAAGTGCCTTACATAAGGGGTAATGCATGGCAATTTCTTTTTCCTCTTTCTTAAACTGCTCTACTGAGCTATAATTCATATACTATATAATTCACCCACTTAAATTACACAATTAAGATGTTTTGAGTTTGTACACAGAGTTATGAAAGCATCATTACAATCTAATTTTAGAATATTTTCATAATACCAAATATAATACATTTATCTATTAACAGTCATGCCCCTACTTATCCTACATCCTTTGTCTCCCTGTCTCCTGGAAGACACCACTCTCTCCTTTCTTTCTGTCAATTTCATCTAGTCTTGACATTTCATATAAGTGGAATTATGCCATATGTATTCTTTTGTTACCAGCTTTTATCACATAGGATAATGTTTTCAAGTTCCATTCACACTGTAGAAGGCAATACCAGTTCATGCTTTTTTTTGTTGTTCAATAATAGCTTACTATATTGACTTATAAAATTTTGTCTATAACTCCATTATTTGATGGAGACCTGGGTTGTTTCTACTGTTTTGCTACTGTGAATAAAGTTACTGTAAAAATTCATGTGCAAGTTTTGGGGTAGAGGTATATTATCATTTCTTTTAGAGGGAGAGAAATTACTGGGTTAATGTTTAACATTTTGAGGAATTACCAAACTATTTTCCAAAATAACTGCCTCCTTGCACATTCCCAGAGACTATGTATAAGAGTTTCACATCCGCACCAACACATGCTAATGTCTTTCATTTGTTATAACCACTCTGGTGGGAGTGAAGTGATATATCATTGTGGTTTTAATTTGCATTTCCCATTTACAAATGATGCTGAGTATTTTTTCACATCCTTATTGAACATTTGTATATCTTCTTTGGAGAAATGTCTACTCAGAAGCTTTGCCTATTTTTTTCATTGGATTATCTCTCTTTTTATTATTGAGTTGCATGTGATTTGCATATATTCTGGATATAATCTCCTTATCAGATAGATGATTGGCAAATATCTTCTGAAATCCTGTGGTTTGTCTTTTCAGATTCTTGATGATATTGTTTGCAAAAGATTGTTATGTTGATGTAATTCAATTCATCTAGTTTTTTTTTTCTTTTGTTGTTGATTTTAGTGTCATATCAAAAAAAAAAAAAATAAACCCTAATCCAAAGTCATGAAGATGTATTTATATGTTTTCTGCTAAGAGCATGTTGTTACCCTTTATATTTTGGTCTACAATCCATTTGGAATTCATTTTGGTGCATGGAGTGAGGAAGGGGAAAAGCTGAACTCTCTGGCATATGGATATCCAGTGTCCCAGCACCATTTGTTGAGAAGAATATCTATACCCCCATTGAATGATTTAGGAATGCTTGTCAAAACTCAATTGACCATAGAGAAATGACTTCTGGACTTTAAATTCTATCCCATTAAGCTATATGTTTATTCTTATCACAGTATGATATTGTCGTGATTACTGTATCTTTCTACAGTAAGAAATAAGAAAATGTGATATGTATATGTGTGTGTATGTGTGTGTGTGTGTGTGTGTGTATAGATGCCACATGCACTGGAATATGACAGAATATGATTTAGCCTTTAAAAAAGGCATTTTGACAGCATAGATCAATCAGAAAGGCATTATACTAAGCAAAATAAGCCAGATAGGAGATAAATACTGCATGGTTTCACTTATATATGGAATACATACATTTTAAAAAGTCAGACTCTTAGAAACAGAATAGAATGGTGGTTTTCTGAGTCTGTGGGGTGGGATAAATGAAAGAATAAATGTAAACAGTACATATTTTTAGCTTTAAGATGAATAAATTCTGAAGTTCTAATGTATACTTTGGTGACTATAGTTGAAAATACTGTATTATATAATTGAAATTTGCTGAGAGTAGGTATTAAATGCTCACATTAGTTAATTAAAAAAGAAAGAAAGAAAGAGAGAAAGAAAGAAAGAGAGAAAGAAAGAAAGAAGAAAGAAAGAAAGAAAGAAAGAAAGAAAGAAAGAAAGAAAGAAAGAAAGAAAGAAAGAAAGAAAGAAAGAAAGAAAACTATGTGAGGTTATGTCTGTGTTAATTAAATTGATTCTTGGGAACCTTTCACAATACCTATGTACATCATATTATCATATTCTACTCTGTGTATGTCATAATTTTATTTGTCAATTATACCTCAGTAAATCTGGAGGGTGGAGAGAAGAAGTCAGGAATTGTGAATCCTCTGGCTTTATTCTCTTTTTCAAGAATGTTTTGGTTGTTAGACATATCTTGCATTTGCATACCAATTTAGGATCAACTTGACAATGTCTGAAAAAGAAGTAGCTGGGATTTTGTTAGTGAACATGTGGCATCTTCGGATCAATGTAGGGAGTCTTGCTATTTTAAGAATGATGGGGGAAACCCAGTCATCTTGGCCACATCTGTCTGCAATAACAAAGCTTTTGTAAGACAGAACTGGGGAGAGGATGAGAGATGCTAGTGACCTGCCCTTTTTTGTGGTAAACTATTGCCCTAGACTGCAGCTAGTGTGAGTGGGAACCTCTTGTTCTTGGCCACGTTCATCCAATGTAGAAGCCTCCTTACACTGAGATGGGAAGAAGTAGAAGTGGGTCATACCGCAGATTGTTTTTACCAAGATTTAATAGATTTTTAAAAAAATATATGTGGGTCTACTTTCTGAATGCCCATAGGGAAATTTAGAGACTAAGTGGTTATTTTTGTTTACTTTTACTTACTATTTTTTGAAATAATTTTTAGCAGTTAAGTGATTATTTTACTGGAAAGAGCACCCACTGAGCTTCTCACAGTCCCTCTCTAGGGTTTCTTAGACTCATCTTCCTTTCCTGATTTCTCTAAACAAAAGTCATTATGGCCATACTGTACAAATAAAATGTGGGCCTATCTGGTCTTCCATACATAGTTGTATTCTCCTATGTGTATATTCTTGAACAAACTATCATTATTGTATTAATCACCTAATAATGTTGCATTAATTTTCTTAGAACCTCAAAGTTATGACTGTGACAATTTTTTCAGTGTGATATGTGTGCCTAATACATGCCTGACATGGACGTGCTGTTCAAGATGCATTTATTGAATAAACAAATGAATACATATATGCATGCATAAGGTTAGACAGTTGGGACAGGGAAGTAATTAGGCCTTTATCTTCATAGCTTATACTATGAATAATGAAAATAATGTAATACCTCATGTTATTCATCTGAATACTTTCACTGACCCCTCTTCCATTCAGCACAAATATAAAATGCCAAATCTCAAATGTAATTCTGAATGTAATTCCCTCTCCCAGGGTAACTTGGAGTTATCTCAGCTTGCTGGCTAAAGGCTATTTAATGGTAAAGTGTTTTATAATGTGGGGAATGAAGCCAGGGAGACTTTTCAATAAAGGGACAATTTGCTGTGAAAGTAAAATTAGAATCAGCAAATTTTTTGACCTGACAAATTAGAAAATATGATTACTATTTTTCACCCAGTATACTTAATAATTGCCAAGTACTTGCTTTAATGTACATTATAGTCTACTAAATCATCCTTGTGCCACATTGTCTGTATTCCTATTATTCCACTTATCACACAGGACTGTAATTACTGCATTTATTTATGCATTTATTTCCATCATTAGCTAGAGTTCTTTGAAAGTTATCACAAAGTATTGAATATCTGCATCCCCCAGATGCATAGCACATAATCAGTGCTCAATAAATATTTGTTGAATACATCATTTCATATACTGTAATGCTGTGTTTTTATGTTGACTCCTTCAAGCTTATCAAAGATAGTCTTTTATCTTCATGACAATATTCCCAGATTGAATAATTGAATTACCAAGTCAATAAATAAATGAGGGAATTAATGACTGGATAAATATACTGAAAACTGTGTTTTATAACTCACAGCCTTGGATACAGGAATCATTCTATTAACGCACATGTCCAAATCTCAAAGACTAAAATTACCTCCTGCTTGATTACATAGTCTACTTTCTCATGGTGTTACCAAACCAAATATTCTGAAGAGAACTCTCCAAATTCATGCACTGCTGCAGTATGTGGTTGATTTGATGACATTTATTACTTTGTGGTGAAGATTATGGGCTTTCATCTCTCTTCTTATATTAAGTACTCTGTTGGGTTGGCCCAAGTCTTCCAATAATCCACACTTGATCTTAGCCAAAAGGCCAAGAAGTGATGTGTCTTCCAACAATCTATAGGGGAATCTGACTTATCTGTGTGTTTGTTGGTTGGTTGGTTGGTTTATCTATTTGGCCTTTAAGACTTCAAACAAAAAAATTTTGGAGAATCTGCAACTGTGGAGTCTTGTTGGGAGACACATACCCTCCAGTGCCACAAAACTCTAGGAGCCAGTTCATCTCTCTTCTCAGTTCTCCCAACAAAGGAAAAGGACAGATAGCAAAGGCCTTGCCAATTTTATAATATTCTATGAAAAGTTAAATCAGGAGTAACTGAGGTGAGGTTGGTTAGAATTCATTAAATAACTCATTGTAACATCAGTGTGCAGAGGCATTGATGCCCAGTGGTACCAACATATTGCCCAGACAATTCTTAATACAAGATAGATGTTGTGTTAGCTTCTTCTTAACCATCCATGTCCTCCATGGTGTCTGCCTGCTAACCAACCTTATTTTCCAGACCCCCATCAATACTGCGAGCTGTGCTGTCTTTTCAATAAATCTCTTGTTTTGTTTAATGTAATCAGGGTCAGTTTATCTCACTAGGAAGCCAACATCTTGACTGACACAACATTTAAACTTTAAAGGTAAATAAGGTTTAAATATTTTACTTTCCAGGAAGCTACTCAGCCCTAATATAAATCAACAGATGCAAATGAATGTTTCAGATAAGAATATCTCAGATAAGAATAATTTCTCTCAATAGAGTTGCTGAGTCCTGCTCTTTCTCAGCTGGGATTCAAAATAGTGGCATGTTCATACTATCTCTTAAGTCTCTTGATGGAGAGAAGCATCTTTAAAACTATCTTCACCAAATATTAGTTTCAGGAGAGTTCAGTAAGTCCTCTGAGGAAAGGGGATTCATAGTCACTTAACTTTGTGGTATACTGGATGCTAAATCCACCTCTCAGAAATTCACTATGCACATTAGCCTATATAAGATTTTGAAGAGTCTTAAAATAATGGCACCATTTATTTTTCTTTAACTGTGTTCCTGGACTCAACATAGAGTATATATTTTGCAACACAGTAATTAACATATTGTGGAGGACCAGACTACTGAAACCAATCTGGAGAACACTAATGGGGATGGTTGGTATTCTTGATTCACATTGTAGAGGGAACAGATGAAGAGACTGTGAAAAGGATTTGCCAACAAACCTGAAATGCTTTACTTAGTGCTACTTTCCAACCCACTGTGGCAACATTCCTTGCAAATCCTGCCATATGCCTTCCACTATAACTGCCTTCAGAAGTTGAAAAAGTGAAGGAAGGACTCGTTTCAAAACCAACAACAAGAAATACTCCTTGGGAAAATATGAAGGATCAAATATTCATAGAAGTCTAATGTCACTTGGAAGTAAAATAAGCCCCATAAATTCCTTATAGAAATTAACTGGAGTAGAAACATAATGTTTCAAAATGGATGCTAGGTGACCAAGAGAGTAAAGGAAATTTCAGTATTGTTAATTTTGGTATTAGTTATAATAAAAAAGAAGTAGACCTCATTTTTTAAAAAAATGGATCTGAATATATTAGTATAAAGGTGATCAGTAGGAAATTTATGTATGTATATAGATGTAATTATAACTTTTTAAAAAGAAAAATAAATGTCAAAGAAAGACAAAGAGTAAACAATATAGAAAACATAGTGAAATGAGGCTCCTGGGTGGCCCAGTGGGTTAACGCCAGGGCCTTTGGCTCAGGTTATGATCTCAGGGTCCTGGGATTGAGCCCTGCATAAGGCTCCCTGCTCAGTGGGGAGCCTGCTTCCTCCTCTCTCTCTGCCTGCCTCTCTGCCTACTTGTGATCTCTCTTTCTGTGTCAAATAAATAGATAAGGTCTTAAAAAAAAGTAAACATAGTGAAAAGATATATATTTTCTATCTAGTGTGTTTCTGTGTGTCTTGGTTTATTAGCATATACAGATATTTTTATCTAGAGACTATGACATAAAATAATGAAAGTAATTAGAGAGGCCCTTGGGTGGCTCAGTCTGTTAAGCATCCAACTCTTGATTTTGGCTCAGGCCATGATCTCATGGTTGTGGGACTGAGCCCCACCTTGGGCTCAGTGCTCAATGTGGAGTCTGCTTGAGACTCTCCCTCTTCCCCCACCTCACTTGAGCACTCTCTCTCACTTTCAAATAAATAAATAAAATCTTTAAAAAAGGAAATAACTGGAAAAATACATCAATGACACTAGTAAATATAAGTGGCTCAAACTCATTAACTGAAAATTAAAAAAAATGCAGATTTGCTTAGAAAATAAAATGAAATACTATACAATACATACAAAGCAAAGAGATTGAGAATTGTTAAAAAAAACAAAGAAGAAAAGAAGAAAGCAGTATATCAATTTTATTGTGTGATAAAAATAATTCAAACAGGCATTAGCAGAGAAGAAGGAGATTTTGAAATAATATAATGTCACAATGAATATATTAAAAGATTATTAATATTTATTTACTCAGACACAAATAAATTTTTTAGTGCAGAAATTACAGAAGATAGAAACAAACACCACCACACTAACATTAGGTTTTAATAAACTGAAAATGTAGTTCCAATTACAAAAGTGAAATTCAGTAGTGATTAGAATAAAGAGATAAAAAAACCAAATAATTACAAAGTTGTAATCAAGACAGTATAGTACTGGCACAAAAACAGACACATAGATCAATGAAGCAGAATAGAGAGCCCAGAAATTGACCCTCAACTCTATGGTCAACTAATCTTCGACAAAGCAGGAAAGAATGTCCAGTGGGAAAAAACAATCTCTTCAACAAATAGTGCTGGGAAAATTGGACAGCCACATGCAGAAAAATGAAACTGGGTCATTTCCTTACACCACACACAAAAATAGACTCAAAATGGATGAAAGATCTCAATGTGAGACAGGAATCCATCAAAATCCTTGAGAACACAGGCAGCAACCTCTTCGACCTCAGCAGCAGCAATTTCTTCCTAGGAACATCACTAAAGGCAAGAGAAGCAAGGACAAAAATGAAGTTTTGGGACTTCATCAAGATTAAATTTTTTGCACAGCAAAGGAAACAGTCAACAAAACCAAAAGACAACTGACAGAATGGGAGAAGATATTTGCAAGTGACATATCAGGTAAGGGACTTGTATCCAAAATCTATAAAGAACTTCTCAAACTCAACACCCAAAGAACAAATAACCCAGTCAAGAAATGGGCAGAAGACATGAATAAACATTTCTCCAAAGAAGACATCCAAATGGCCAACAGACACATGAGAAAGTGCTCACCATCACTCGGCATCAGAGAAATACAAATCAAAACCCCAGTGAGATACCACCTCACACCAGTCAGAATGACTAAAATTAGCAAGTCAGGAAATGACAGATGTTGGCGATGATGCAGAGAAATGGGAACCCTCCTACACTGTTGGTTGGAATGCAAGCTGGTGCAGCCACTCGGGAAAACAGTATGACAGTTCCTCAAAAAGGTGAAAATAGAGCTACCCTACAACCCCGCAATCACGCTACTGGGTATTTACCCTAAAGATCCAAAGGTAGTGGTCCTCAGGGGCACATGCACCCGAATGTTTACAACGGCAATGTCCACAATAGCCAAACTATGGAAAGAACCTAGATGTCCATCAACAGATGAATGGATAAAGAAGAAATGGTATATATATATATATAATGGAATACTATGCAGCCATCAAAAGAAACAAAATCTTGCCTTTTGCAATAACGTGGATGGAACTAGAAAGCATTATGCTAAGTGAAACATGTCAATCAGAGAAAGACAATTATCAAATGATCTCTCAGATATGAGAAATTTGGGGGGCAGGGCTGGGGGCTCATGGAGGGTAGGGAGGGAAAAATGAAACAAGATGTGTTTGGTTGTTCTCACTTAAGAGATACAGTGCATCCATATATACAGTATACTATATACTATATATAGTATACTATATATATGGTATATTGTATACTATATATGTAATATCTATATACTGTGTATATATATACACACTATATATACTATAATACCTATATATACTATCTATAATATCTATATATACTATATATATATATGTAATATCTACTTGTGGTGGCCCTGAATGGATGCTCATAGACAGCTGACTTTTATTTATTTATTTATTTATTTTTTAAGATTTTATTTCTTTATTTGACACAGAGAGAGAGAGAGATCACAAGTAGGCAGAGAGGCAGAGAGAGAGAGGAGGAAGCAGGCTCCCTGCCAAGCAGAGAGCCCGATATGGGCCTCGATCCCAGGACCCTGAGATCATGACCTGAGCCGAAAGCAGAGGCTTTAACCCACTGAGCCACCCAGGCGCCCGACAGCTGACTTTTAGAGCAATAAAAATTGAGATACATGTCATATATTAGTAAGATACAATGAAGAGGGAAAACAAACAGATTTGAACATGTTTCTTAATCTTTTTTATTAACATATAATGTATTATTTGTTTCAGGGGTACAGGTCTGTGAATCATAAGTCTCACACAAATCACAGCATTCACCATAGCATATACCTTCCCCAATGTCCATAACCCAGCCACCCTAATCCTCCCCCCAACCCCCCAGCAACCCTCAGTTTTTTTCTTGAGATTGAGTCTTTTATGGTTTGTCTCCTTCCCCGGTCCCATCTTGCTTCATTTTTTCCATCCCTACCCTCCACAACTCCCTGTCCCACCTCTCACATTCCTCATATCAGAGAGATCATATGATTGTCTTTCTCTAATTGACTTATTTCGCTTAGCATAATGCCCTCTAGTTCCATCCATGTCATTGCAAATGGCAAGATTTCATTTTTATGGCTGCATAGTATTCCATTGTGTGTGTGTGTGTGTGTGTGTGTGTGTGTGTGTGTGTGTGTGTGTGTATCTTATCTTCTTTATCCGTTCATCTGTTGATGGACATCTAGGCTCTTTCCATAGCTTGGTTATTGTGGACATTGCTGCTATAAACATTAGGGTGCACATCCCCCTTCGAATGAGTACATTTGTATCTTTAAGGTAAATACACAGTAGTCTGATTGCTGGGTCATAGGGTTGCTCTATTTTCAACTTTTTTTGGGGAATCCCCATACTGTTTTCCAGAGTGGCTGCACCAGCTTGCATTCCCTCCAAGAGTGTAGGAGGGTTCCCCTTTGTCCGCATCTTCACCAATATCTGTCGAGGTAGACTCTCCAAACCGCTAGATCAATGGGCTGTCACATGACAACAGTGGTTCTACACCAAGATAGGTATAAGCAGCCGTGCATTTATTTAACAATGATAAAGATTGCTGCTGACAAAGACAGATATAAACATGTATAGTAATAGTGACAACAGTAATAGTAATATCTACTACCCAACTATGTTACAGGTGCTGAAAACCATCTTGTCAGTAGTTCATCTGGGATTCACACCCAGGCAATTTGGTTTAAGAGTTCACCTTTAACCACAAACTGTTGACTTCCCTCATAGCAGATTTAGATACAGAAAAATTATAGATAGCAAAGTAGATACAGATAGAGCAATAGACAAAGATATAGAACATTGTGAAGGCAGACACACATACACATGCACACATAACCATCCACACATAAACATATATAGAAAGTATTTATGATAGGGATGCAGTATTTGTGCAGGAATCCACTAATGTAAACACCTAAATTGTAGTTTGAAAAACAAACACCATCTTCCTCACTCTTCACCCATATCACACAGAGAAGTGATGAGGTCAAACCAAAGTCAGTATTTACTTTTTTTTTTTTTAATAAAGTCCCATTGAAACTTGTTTGTCTGATAAATGCTGCTGATCAATGTCAGCACACCTGCTAACTGGCATAGGGATAAAGGAAAAGCCTGGAGCCANCCTGAGCCGAAAGCAGAGGCTTTAACCCACTGAGCCACCCAGGCGCCCTACTTTTTTTTTTTTTAATAAAGTCCCATTGAAACTTTTTTGTCTGATAAATGCTGCTGATCAATGTCAGCACACCTGCTAACTGGCATAGGGATAAAGGAAAAGCCTGGAGCCAGAAAGGGCCTACACACTCTAACCTACAATGAGTGTGAGATGTGCACAGCTAACACCTGAGAGAGTGTGAAATAGCAAATGGCTCAACCCACACGCTTCCTAAGCTGCACAGGTAGGAGGTAACCAATGGTTAGAATCTTGGAGAGGGCGCCTGGGTGGCTCAGTGGATTAAAGCCTCTGCTTTCGGCTCAGGTCATGATCTCAGGGTCCTGGGATCGAGGCCCGCATCGGGCTCCCTGCTCAGCGGGGAGCCTGCTTCCTCCTCTCTCCTCTCTCTCTGCCTGCCTCTCTGACTACTTGTAATCTCTCTCTCTCTCTCTGTCAAATAAATAAATAAAATCTTTAAAAAAAAAAGAATCTTGGAGAATAGCAATTATTCTTGAAATAATTGGTTTCATCTATTTTCTCTTCTTTCCCCAGGAGGACCTTGGAGGTTAAGTAACTGGAAATATAAACACTTGATTATGTTTTCCAAACTCCCCATGTCTTAGTCTTTGCAATGGTAAATAAGAATCCTTAAACTAATAATAGCAATAATAATGATAGTTGTTCTGTAGGCTTGTTGTGATGATTAAGGGCAGATAAATGAAGCTCTCATTTTAAATAATTATAATAATTATTCTAAAAGTTAATAAGTTCTGTTTCCAATTCTAGCATATGAAGGAATTCCACAGGGGGTGAAGTGTGTCTTCAGTTGGTCCTAGTGCCCTCCCAGGCCAGGGCCCAACAACAATTCAGGACAGTTTTATTCTGCTACAACTCATTTGCACTTAAATGCATCTGAACTACAATCAACTCAGGAAACTAACTTTAGAGAAGTAATTACATTTTAGTAGGAGGCAAAGACTTAAGTCAAAGAAAGATCTCTCTTGGTGGTAATTTGGAATCTGTTTAGTCCAGTATGAGAGATACCCTTAGGAGAAGAGCAATCTTTAAATAGTTCATGGTCTATGGAATAGTCTACTACTGAATTCTGACAACCAAGGGAGTGGAAGGGTGTCAGTCAGATCCTTTTCCTCAACAGACTGTGAACTCATTCTTGATGCCAAGAAATTAACTAGAAATTACTGAAGATGATTCCCCTCTTGGATTCCTCAGAAGATTAACTGAATTATCACAGGATTCTTCATAATTAAAAGTCTTCAAGACTCAAATGGAAAAATTCCTAATGGGGGAATTTCAAGAACTATGAATGGCTGTGGAAGATATATGTTTGAGGAAAGAGCAATCCTGATTGCCTTCTAATATAATCTGAGCAAAGGAACATTCACTGAGTCCTAATATTCACTGAACATTGCACTCATGGGTATTTTTTCGTGTGAGAGTATCCTTAATTCTCATGAATAATTAAAGAAAGGCATTCGTATTCCACATAGATTTTGTTGCCACATATTCATTATTAGGATTGTGAAAAATGAAGAAAAACCATGAATATAAAAATAAAAACATGATTTCATCATAAGAACCTAGCAGCTATGAATTATTTGGGTGTGTTTAAGTTGTAATATTTTTAGCATATGTATGACATATTTTTATATAATTTATATTATATAGTATGTAAGTTATGAATCCTGATGTTTTCACTTAGTACATATAGTTTAACATCTACATAATATTCCATCATGTGGATATTTATGAATTTAGAGAAAATTATCTTTCAAAAGGAATTGTACAGGAATGATGCAAAATAGATAAAAATATACATTTTCTGAAGGATAACTCAGTTTAAAAAGTGCGACAAATTTGTAGAATTGTTTCTATAATTTACATTAACATCAAAGCACTATTTAATTGCTGTCAAATGAAATTTATTTCCCCAGAACATTTGAAGTTTATTTATAGCTGTCATAAAGGTGAATTTCTTAAATAAATTCTCAGAAAGGTTCTGATGGTGTTAATGCTTTATATGCCTACATTGGTATTTAAAACATTTATGTAAATGAAAATAAAGGGGTGAAAACCAGTTTCCAAGAAACTAATTCTACCTCTCCTTCTTTCCATTTGTAACCTTATAGTTAGGTACATTTAGCCCTAATGGAAGAAATGTCTAATGTTCAGAATAAATCACCAGAAAGAAATAGATTTTTGTTATTCTGATGATGGTAGGGTTCTCATCATGGTGGAGCTCAAGCAAGTTACTTGTGTGTATGGCTAATGAGTGTCAGCTTTGGAATAATAATCACACATCTGGAATGGACCCCATATATACTGACATCTTCAGAGAAGCCCATCTTACAGATTTTCTCTATCATCTATAAAGCATCAAGTGAATATGAAAGTCTGTTTTAAAGTTCAGAGCAGTTTTCCCCTAGTGTACCTGGAAAGAGGTTTATAAATAAAATTTTCTTAGTATTTTTATAATATATAATCAAATGAATGGATTTATATAATGTGTCTATTTATATGAAGATCTCTCTCTCTCTCTCCCCCCTCACCTCCCTCTCTCTCCAGTAGAAGGGGTTCTCTTGAGTATAACTATCACAAGAATGTTCTTCCTAGGTGCTTAATGACTGCTTGGACCAATCAATGACAGGTATGGTATTTTAAACCCATCCTCTCTTTTGGCTTTTATATATTTTTTAAATATNCAATGACAGGTATGGTATTTAAAACCCATCCTCTCTTTTGGCTTTTATATATTTTTTAAATATTTTATTTATTTGACAGAGAGAGAGAGATCACAAATAAGCTGAGAGGCAGGCAGAGAGAGAGGGGGAAGCAGGCCCCCCGCCAAGTGGAGAGCCCAATGCGGGCCTCAATCCCAGGACCCTGAGATCATGACCTGAGCCGAAGGCAGAGGCTTCAACCCACTGAGCCACCCAGGCGCCCCCTTTTGGCTTTTAGATTTAGATCAAAGAGTGGGAGGGAACACGAACTAAGGAAGAATGGTTGCTAAAACATCTCCCAAAACTTATTTAATCCCTCGATAGTTAGTCAGTGAATTCTGTATCTTAAATTAAAAATAATGTATATGTGGTTAACATTATTTGTGCCTAAATTCTTGTCCACATACTTTATTGCAACATAGGATAGGTATTTAAAAGTGAGCTTCTGATTCAGAAGATCTGAACATACTTGTGTCCAAATCACTTTCCAGAAAATACATTCCAGTTTACACAGTCACCAGCAGTGTATTATTATATGTACCTCCCCACATATTAGTTGTTCTTAAAGGCTAAAATGGCTTAAAGACTCAAAGAAGATAAGCTTTGATGGTGGACTTTCAAGAGCATGACAGGTTATAGAAGAAACTGCATATGAGAACACTCCTGGGAACATCCTTCAAATGAAATGAAATAAAGCTAACATTTTGACACCTACTATATACTGTATTAGGTGCTTAGGAAAGATTATTTTATGTAATCTTCAAAAAATCTCCAGCAGATTAGTGCCTTATCCTTATTATTGCATTTTTGGAGACTATTTCAGAGAGGTTAATTGACTTGCCCTTGATCAAACAGCTTGGGTAACGTTGGGCTTCACACTGACACATATCAGACAATAAAACAAAATCAGTCCACTCTGCCTCTCAAATCATATGGTATAAAGGGCCAATAATTCAGATGATTAGACTACCTTTTCTGTGGCCTTTCTTCTTATGTTTAATTAAACTGTAGAGTAACAAATCCCATTTTCCAAAATCATATTTCATACAAAATCACAAGTCACATACAAATGGCATTACAATATTTTGAATTTCTATAAAACTATCATCATTGCGTTTAGACTTTTGCTGTTGCTTAATAAACAGCAGATTGTCATCACTTAACATTATGAGCCAAACATACACAAAGAAAGGTAAAAATTCAACATTTAATTAATGGCAAGTTTAGTATTATTTATGTGGTCTCATTAAAAGCTGCTGTCTTTTATAATTAATTAATAATTTTGAAATAATAGCAAATGGTATTATTGTAAGCACAGGATAAATTTGGTTAAGAGAGAACACTCACAGGTGGAAATAGATGGAACTATCTGCCCCTAACAAATGAGTAACCATGCATAGATTGTTAGAAACAGCTGCTTCTGCTAAATCCAATCATTTCTTTCCATTGGCTTCAAATCTTGGGTGACTCAGAAATGAAGGAAATTTCTATGATATATAATTACTTTCCACAGCAAAGGAACAACAGCTAAATGAAGTCAATTACCAGTTGGAGGCAGCTTGTCAGATGACATGTGGTACATAGTAATTAATAGTTACAAAATTACTATGTTGAAAACATTGGTGGAGATTATCAAAAACAGAAACAATACCTGTTTCTATCTAGCCCCTTTGGTTTCTATGCTCACGGGCTTGAAAATTACTTTTTTGTTTGAGATAAGAACTTTGTTGAGATATAATTAACATACCATAAAATTAATCCATTTATAGTATACAGTTCAAAGGCATTTATTATACTTATGGAGTTGTGCATCTGTCATTATAATTTTAGAACTTTTTCATCACCCCCAAAGAACTCTGTACCTATTAGCAGTTACTTCCATTTTCCCCACTCCCATCCTTTCCAGCCCTAATTGCCCTCATCTTGTGTTTTGGGGAGCCCCGGTGCTTCATGATATTTGACACTAATTTTCAACAATGAAAGCTCTGAGCTCTGATCACTAGACAGTTTGACAACCTGTGTCATGCCTCAAAATCATTATACTCCTGGTCTTAAATAACTTTTATTTACTTTCTTAACTGCATACTTATTTTTTTTCCTTTCCCAGAGGACTCCAAGGAATAAAATCACCTTTACTAAATAGTGGTAGTCAATGTCAGCTAGTGAGGAAGGAAAGGATGAGAGAAAATGTAGAGATGATTAGAAAAAAAATTTTTTTGAGAATATGCAGAGTGAAAGGAACAAACTCTCTTTTTAATAACTGACCCACCATAGAAGTGTTATTACAACTCAATAGTTCAAGGATGACAAGAGAGGCATGCAGAGGGGACACGGCTGACTCAAGTAAAACACAATCTGAACTAGTCAAAGTCTACTTTCACTGTTTAGCCTCCCTTGACCATTACAGATCCCTAGGATCCTTTTGAGTTTAGTAACATTTTTCTTTATGAGCAAAGGTTGTTTCTTATTCAGGCAGAAGTGCAGCAGATTGGTGACTTAGTGCCAAGGGACCATTAGCACACTGAACCTGTTTTTTCATCTGTATAGGAAAGAAGTTAATCTGTAAAAGGTAATCCATAAGCTTGCTTTCAACTTGCTGTCTATACTTGTGTGACTACATTGTTTGTGTTGCCCAACTTGTATCCTAGGAGATCCTTGGAAAAGGAAATCCAGTTAGAATTTTGGGTATGGGGGATAAGCTTTGGAATTTTTATAAAGATCATCGCCATTCATAGTTTATAATCATTGGGTTCTTGCAATGCAATTTTATCACAGAATCAGAAAGAATGAAATTTTTTCCTGAAAAATAAAAACACTACCAAGTCAGTGAGTGGCTGCATTATCTAGGCCCTCAAATAGTAAACAGACTGAAAATTACTTAAAGTATATGATTAAAGTATTTGTTCACCCATTGAAATCGTGATCACCATTAAGTGATTTGATGGAGATCAGTCTTCTCCCAAGACAGGCTTTCCACCTTCATCAGTCAGTACCCTTCACCCTCTTCTCACACAGCATACACGAGTAAGAATGCGTGTGCGCGTGCACGCGCGCGCACACACACACACACACACACACACACACACACAGAACATATGTAGCTCCACCCCTGAACTCCTAGGATCCAGAGCTGGCCAGGATGCCCAGTATATGTGATAAAAGCAAGGCTTCCAGAGGAGGTTTAAAGCCTGACAAGTAAACTGAAACCCAAGGGAAAGGAAAGGTTGGGTTGAGAAAGTATTCAAAGCAGAGATAGAAGCCCCTGGGAAGATCTGAAGTCTCAGAAAGTAGATATGGCTCTGCTAACAGTTTAGAGTTTTACTTGCTGTGTGCATACTTTTGTGTGTGTTTGCGGTGGGAGAGGATGATGATGGTAAGGCTAGAGAGATAAACTGGTCTTTAGGGGGGATCAAATTTCATACTTACTGGATTCTCAATGTGTGCATTGCTTTACGCACAGATGCTTTCTCTTAATCCTTATAATCATAAATTTAAGGATCAGACAAAGCAATCTACCTCAGGGTAATAGGGAGACTCTGAGAACTTCAAGTGAAGTTAGCATCCTCAGAGTTAAATTTAGAAAAGATCATACTGGAGGGGAAACAAAGATTACACTGGCAGTTTTGAAGAGAACGGACTGGGAAGTGATGCCTCTCAAAGTTAATATATATAACGATTACCTGGAATACATGTTTAAAATGCAGATTTTTCATCTCTCTCCAGAGACTCTCGCTTGGAAGACTGAATAAAATTACCCCTATGTAAAGCATGAGTGTCTGGAATATAAAAGGTGAAAGTAAAATAAAAGGTAGCTATCCTGTTGCTCCTGCTGCTTTCTATGGTGATGATGCTATGATGATTAACCAATTAAGATCTAGGAAGTGGGGTCACACCTGAAGAGGTAGGTCCCATCCAATATAAATTACCTGCAAGAGTTCTTCATCTCATTGTTCAGGTTCTGTAAAGGAACAACTTCTCAACCATGAATGTATCTTAGAATAACCCAGGAACCTTTTAAAAACATGATTTCAGAAGAAATTCGGTTAGAATTTTGGATGTGGGGAATAAGGTTTGGAATTTTTATAAAAATCATCAGGAAATTTTAATATGCAGGTAGGTTTGAGAACTGCGGACCAAGTTATAAAACTCTTATTTTACCTTCATCTGGGCCATTCTTCTCAACGATATAGATTTCTGGGATTAACCTCAAATATATTGAATCATATTACCTGGAGGGTGGTGGTGGTGGATGATCTCATGTTTCCAGGCATCCCAGTTGGATTTCTATGCACATTAAAGCATAAACCACTGCCTTAAAGTATAGGTTGCATACAACTAATATCTTACCCATCATTTTAACTTTTTTAAAAAGATGATTAATTTTTTAAAAGATTTTAGTTTCTTATTTTTTTAAAGACTTAATTTGGGAAAGAGGAAACGTGGGGGGCAGTGTCAGAGGGAAAGAGAGGGAGAGAATCTCAAGCAGACTTCCTGATGAACATGGAGCCTGAAACAGGGCTCCATCTCACAACCGTGAGATAATGACTTAGGCCGAAATCAAGAGTCTGACATGTAACCAACTGAGCCACTTGAGTGCTCCAAGATTTTATTTTTATGTAATCTTTACCCCCAATGTGGGGCTTGAATTTACAACCCTGAGATCAAGAGTAACATGCTATACTGACTGATCCAGCTAAACACCCCTTCTAATATTTTATCATCTTTCTTTCTTTGTTTAAAATATTTTATTTATTTGACAGAGAGAGAGAGAGAGAGCACGAGCAGGGAGAGCAGCAGGCAGAGGGAGAGAGAGAAGCAGGCTCCCCACTGAGCAGGACTCCCAGGACCCTGGGATCATGACCTGAGCCCAAGGCAGACACTTAACCAACTGAGTCACCTGGGACCCCATTTTATCTTATTTCAAGAAAGGTTTCTGGGAGGAGGAGCAAGAGGGTAGAGGATTAGGAGACTGATTATCATCAGGTCCCAGAAATACACCCAGATAGTTACCTACAAATTCAACAGGAGATCAAAGAGAAGAAGAGCAGCAATTCTAGGAACAGAAAATTGACCACTTTCTGGAAGGTAGGACCTGCAGAGAAGTGAATCTGAAGCAATGGGAAGATAGACCCCAGGGGGAGAGGCTGGCTTTCAGCAAGTGAGAGAGCAACCAAACACAAAATCAGAGCTTTTATAAGTCTGCTCCACTGAGGGACATTGCCCCAGAGGCTAAGTGGGGGCTGAAGCCCTCACAGGGAGAGTGTGGTCTCAGGACCCATGGGGACACAGAAAGACCAGGGGTGTCTGAACGTGACAAAGCTACCAGGTGTCAGAGAGGGGAAGCCAGCCGAAGAGATGGAGCCAAGCTGAGGAGGGGTCTCTCAGCTCTGTGTTACCTTAAACCATGATCCAAAGCACAATCAGGCCACTGCTTTTTGATCAGGGACCACACAAGTGGCAGATCCGGAGAGACCCCCTTCTTCCTCCTCTGGGAGGAGCAGCACAGAAGGATGCTGCAGGAATCTGCTGGGTTTAGAGATTCCAAATGGAGCGATGCACCAGAAATAGAAATACTTGGTGACAGGCCGGGTGAGCTTGGAATGTGGCCGGAGACCAGGGAGATGGGAGGGACTGATTGCTTCTCTCTGAGGACGCACTGAGGAGTGCAGTCCCAAGGTCTCCACTCCTCCATGTCAGAGATTGGGAGGCTGCCATTTCATTTCCATCACCCAAAGCTCTATGGAAAGCATTCTGGGAACAAAAGCTACCAAGAATGAACATGAGCCTAATACATAGCCTGGCCCCTGGCAAGGCTGCTGCAATTCCACCTCGGGCAAAGACACTTGAGAATCATGGCAACAGGCCCCTCTCCCAGATCAGCAAGAACATCCAGCCAAGACCAAGTTCACTGATCACTGAGAATTGTGGAACTCCAGAGCTAGGGATAAGCAACACATAGATTTCATGGCTTTTCCCCCATGATCCTTTAGTCTTTCAAAGTTAAATTCTTTGAATTTTATTTTTTTCATATTCTTGTATTTCAATTTTTTCCTCTTTCTTATATCAACATTTTTAACTATTTTATCTTATCCATACTTTTTAAATCTTTATAAATTTTCATTGTTATAGTCACATTTTATCCCTTTTTTTGTATACATATAGGACCTGTTCAATTCACCAGTCTCATAGATAGATACAGATACAGATATAGATATATATGGATATATGTCAAAATAGATAGAGAGATATAGAAAGAAATAGGTATAGATATACATTTTTTTTCTTCTTCTTCTCTTATTTCCCTCTTTCTTCTCCCCTCAGTTTCAAGTCTCTTCTGATTTGGTTAATGTATATTTTTCTGGGGTCGCTGCTACCCTTTAGTATTTTGTTCTTTCATCCATCTATTTTTATCTGGATAAAATGACAAGGTGGAAAAACTCACCACAAACAAAAGAACAAGAGGCATTAACGATGGTTAGGGACCTAATCAATGAGGACATTAGTAATATGTCAGAACTAGAGGTCAGAATAATGATTATCAAGGTGCTAGCTGGGCTCGAAGAAAGCATGGCAGATAATAGAGAATCCCACTCTAGAGAAATAAAAACCCTTTCTGGAGAAATAAAAGAACTAAAATCTAAACAAGTTGAAATTAAAAAAGCTATTAATGAGGTGCAATAAAAAATGGAGGCTCTTATTGTTAGAATAAATGAGGCAGAAGAGAGAATTAGTAACATAGAAGACCAAATGATAGAGAATAAAGAAGCTGAGAAGAAGAGAGACAAACAACAACTGGACCATGAGGGGGAGAATTCGAGAGATAAGTGATACCATAAAATAAAACAACGTGAAAATAATTGGGATCCCAGAAGAAGAAAGAGAGAGGGGGCAGAAGGTATACTGGAGCAAATTATAGTAGAGAATTTCCCTACTTTAGAGAAGGGAACAAGCATCAAAATCCAGGAGGCACAGAGAACATCCCCTCGAAATCAATAAAAATAGGTCCACCCCCATCACCTAATAGCAAAAATTAAAAGTCTTAGTGACAAAGAGAAAATCCTGAAAGCAGCTAGGGACAAGAGGTACAATGATACAATGGTAGAAATAGTAGACTTACAGCAGACCTATCCACAGAGAGCTGGCAGGCCAGAAAGAACTGGCATGATATATTCAGAACACTAAACGAGAACAATATGCAGCCAAGAATACTATATCCAGCTAGATTGTCATTGAAAATAGAAGGGGAGATAAAAATCTTCCAGGACAAGCAAAAACTAGAGGAATTTGTGAACACCAAGCCAGCTCTACAGGAAATATTGAAAGGGGCCCTCTAAGCAAAGAGAGAGCCTAAAAGAAACATAGACCAGAAAGGAAGAGACAGAATATTCAGTAACAGGCACCTTACAGGCAATACAACGGCACTAAATTTGTATCTCTCAATAGTTACCCTGAATGTAAATGGGCTAAGTGCCCCAATTAAAAGACACAGCATGGGCACCTGGGTGATTCAGCGGGTTAAAGCCTCTGCCTTCAGCTCAGGTCAAGATCTCAGGGTCCTGGGATTGAGCCCCATATTGGGCTCCCTGCTCAGTGGGAAGCCTGTTTCCTCCCTCTGTGCCTACCTCTCTGCCTACTTGTGATCTCTCTATATCTGTCAAATAAATAAATAAAATCTTTAAAAAAATAAAATAAAAGACACAGCATATCAGAATGGATTAAAAAAAAAAAACAAGACCCATCGATATGCTATCTACAAGAAACTCATTTTAGACCCAAAGAAACCTCCAGATTTAAAGAGAGGGTTTGGAAAACAATTTACCCTCCTAATGGTCATCAAAAGAAAGCTGGAGTGGCAATCCTTATATCAGATAAATCAGATTTTAATCAAAGATTATAATAAGAGAGGAGGAAGGACACTATATCATATTTAAAGGGTCTGTCCAACAAGAAGACCTAACAATTTTAAATATCTATGCCCCTATCATGGGAGCAGCCAATTATATAAACCAATTAATAACGAAATCAAAGAAACACATCAACAATAATTTTAACACCCCCCTTTACTGAACTGGACAGATCATCTAAGCAAAAGATCAACAAGGAAATAAAGGTTTTAAATGACACCCTGGACCAGTTGGACATCACAGATATATTCAGAACATTCCATCCCAAAACCACAGAATACACTTTCTTCTCTAGTGCACATGGAACATTCTCCAGAATAGATCACATCCTGGATCACAAATCAGGTCGCAACCTGTACCAAAAGATGGGGATCATTCCCTAAATACTTTCAGACCATAATGCTCTGAAACTAGAGCTCAATCACAAGAGGAAAGTTGGAAACAACTCAAATACATGAAGGCTAAAGAACATCCTACTAAAGAATGAATGGGTCAACTGGGAAATTAACGAAGAATTAAAAAAATTCATGGAAACAAATGAAAATGAAAACACAACTGTTCAAAATCTTTGGGACACAGCAAAAACAGTCCTGAGAGGAAAGTATATAACAATACAGGCCTTTCTCAAGAAATAAGAAAGGTCTCAAGTACACAACCTAACCCTACATCTAAAGGATCTGGAGAAAGAACAGCAAAGCAAGCTAATCATGAATGAAAGAGGAGAGATCACAATCAACATCAAAGAAATACAAACCATTATAAGAACATATTATGAGCAACTCTACAGCAGCAAATTTGACAATCTGGATGAAACTGATGCATTCCTAGAGACATATAAACTACCAAAAGAAATAGAAAACTGAATAGGCCCATAACCAATAAGGAGATTGAAAGAGTCATCAAAAATCTCCCAAAAAAGCAAGAGCCCAGGGCCAGAGGGCTCCCCAGGGAAATTCTACCAAACATGTAAAGAAGAATTAATACCTATTTTCCTGAAACTGTTCCAAAAAATACAAATGGAAGGAAAACTTCGAAACTCATTTTGTGAGGCCAAAATTACCTTGATCCCAAAACCAGGAAAAGACCCCATCAAAAAGGAGAATTACAATCAATATCCTTGATGAACATGGATGCAAAAATCCTCAACAAAATACTAGCCAATAGGATCCAACAGCACATTAAAATGATTATTCACCATGACCAAGTGGGATTTATTCCCTGGCTGCAAGTTTTAACATTTGTGAATCAATTGATGTGATACAAGACATTAATAAAAGAAAGAATAAGAAGCATATGATACTCTCAATAGATGCTGAAATTGCATTTTACAAAGTACAGCATCCTTTCTTGATCAAAACTCTTCACAGCATAGGCATAGAAGGTACATACCTCAATATCATCAAAGCCATTGATGAAAAGTCCATAGAGAATATCATTCTAAATGGAAAAAAACTGGGAGCTTTTCCCCTAAGGTCAGGAACATGGCAGGGCTGTCCACTAACACCACTGCTATTCAACATTTTAATAGAAGTCCTAGCCTCAGCAATTACACAACAAAAAGAAATAAAAGGCATCCAAATCATCAAAGAAAAGTCAAATTCTCACTCTTTGCAGATGATATGATACTTTCTGTGGAAAACCCAAAGGACTCCACTCCAAAACTGCTAGAACTCATACAGAAATTCAGTAAAGTGCCAGGATATAAAATCAATGCACAGAAATCAGTTGCATTTCTATATACCAACAGCAAAATAAGGAGTCAATCCCATTTACAATTGCACCCAAACCATAAGTTACCTAGAAATAAACCTAACCAAAGAGGCAAAGAATCTGTCCTCAGAAAACTATAAAGTACTCATGAAATAAATTGAGGAAGACAAAAAGAAATGGAAAAACTTTCCAGGCTCATGGATTGGAAGAACAAATATTATGAAAATGTCTCTGCTACCTAAAGCTAACTACACACTTAATGCAATCCCCATCAAAATACCAGCAATTTATTTCAAAGAAATGGAACAAACAATCCTAAAATTTATATGGAACAAGAAAAGACCATGAAGAGCCAAAGGAATGTTGAAAAAGAAAACCAAAGTTGGTGGTATCACAATTCCAGGCTTCAAGCTCTATTACAAAGCTGTCATCATCAAGACAGTGTGGTACTGGCACAAAAACAGACACATAGATCAATGAAGCAGAAGAGAGAGCCCAGAAATGGACCCTCCACTCTATGGTCAACTAATCTTCGACAAAGCAGGAAAGAATGTCCAGTGGGAAAAAGACAGTTTCTTCAACAAATGGTGTTGGGAAAATTGGAGAGTCACATGCAGAAAAATGAATCTGGGTCATTTCCTTACACCACACACAAAAAAAGACTCAAAATGGATGAAAGACCTCAATGTGAGACAGGAATCCATCAAAATCTTTGAGGAGAACACAGGCAGCAACCTCTTCGACCTCAGCAGCAGCAATTTCTTCCTAGGAACATCACCAAAGGCAAGGGAAGCAAGGACAAAAATGAAGTTTTGGGACTTCAACAAGATTAAATTTTTTTGCACAGCAAAGGAAACAGTCAACAAAACCAAAAGACAACTGACAGAATGGGAGAAGATATTTGCAAGTGACATATCAGGTAAAGGACTTGTATCCAAAATCTATAAAGAACTTCTCAAACTCAACACCCAAAGAACAAATAACCCAGTCAAGAAATGGGCAGAAGACATGAATAGACATTTCTCCAAAGAAGACATCCAAATGGCCAACAGACACATGAGAAAGTGCTCACCATCACTCGGCATCAGGGAAATACAAATCAAAACCCCAGTGAGATACCACCTCACACCAGTCAGAATGGCTAAAATTAGCAAGTCAGGAAACGACAGATGTTGGCGAGGATGCAGAGAAATGGGAACCCTCCTACACTGTTGGTTGGAATGCAAGCTGGTGCAGCCACTCGGGAAAACAGTATGACAGTTCCTCAAAAATGAGAAAATAGAGCTACCCTATGACCCAGGAATCGCACTACTGGGTATTTACCCTAAAGATCCAAAGGTAGTGGTCCTCAGGGGCACATGCACCCGAATGTTTATAGCGACAATGTCCACAGTAGCCACTCTATGGACAGAACCTAAATGTCCATCACAAATGAATGCATAAAGAAGAAGTAGTATATATATACAATGGAATACTATGCAGCCATCAAAGAAATGAAATCTTGCTGTTTACAACAACATGGATGGAACTAGAGGGTATTGCGGTAAGCAAAATAAGTCAATCAGAGAAAGACAATTATCATACGATCTCTCTGATATAAGGAATTTGAGGGACAGGGTGGTGGGTCATGAGGAGTAGGGGGGGAAAAGTGAAACAAGATGGGATCAGGGAGGAGACAAACCATAAGGGGCTCTTAATCTCATGAAACAAAATGAGGGTTGCTGGGGGTTGGGAGGGTAGGGATAAGGTGGCTGTGTTATGGACATTGGGGAGGGTATGTGCTATGGTGAGTGCTGTGAAATGTGTAAGCCTGATGATTCACAGACCTGTATCCTGGGCCAAAAAAAAGGGGGAGGGGCTCTCTATTTTTCTCATTCTTGAATGATCTACTGCTTTTATCATGACGCTAGATGCAGAGGGCCATCAAATCTTTGTAGATTGCTGTTATCTTATAATCATTTAATGTTTTTTAAATTTAGTAGAGCATATTAATATGCACATAGATCCTAATACCATACATATTTTATATGTTTTTGTTTTTTTTAATAAAAACAATACAGATGCAGTGAATTTTAATGAAATAGTCTTTATTTTGCTTTTTCTTCCTTCAATGTAAAAATGAAGTGGTGAGGGTATTTAAGAAATATTGGATATCTCCTATCATCTAGGATGCTGTACCTTCTACTGGCACAACCTACCTAATAGCCATCAAGTTATAATAAATCTGAAATGTAGGACTGTCTATGGGTTAGTTAAGTAAATCACAAGAATCTTTTTATTTATATTTTCCATGCTATGTCTGCTTGGTTTACCTTTTAAAGTTTGAAGTAGAAACTCTGAACTGCCATACAACAAGAAACTCAGTGCTTGGATAAAGGCTAATACTTTTGCAATCATTTTCATTTCTTTTTTTTCACGGTGGTGATGTTCCAGGAATTTTGTCATTTCTTTTCAGTGGCATTTGTGCAGATGATTAGCCACTTCCTATCCTCCAGCTGCAAGGCAACAGACTCGTTATTAAATTGTGCACCTTTGTTTTTGTGTTTTTGGTTTTGGTTTTGGTAATTCATAAAAAAGTAGTATGTTCTTCTTCAGTGAAATTTTATGGTTCTCAATTGTCCCATTAGTGATGTCAATGTATATCAATGATCTACACAGTAGGAAGAAAGGCCTATCACAAAATGTAGAACAATAATTGTAATATGCTCAAGGTAGATTATTTTTGGACCATTAATATATATTTATATAAATATATTTTTCAGTACTAAATATAATAAACTTTGTCTTTCACATTTTATTTAGTGATGCTTTTGAGAGTTTAATGATCCATTCTCTCATATTTTGCACAAAAATCAGGGCAACATTGAAAAAAGTGTTGAGATATAAAACAAATGTTTTAAATAGCTTGATATATAACTCTTCTTGAAATTTAACCACTTTAAAAAGAATAGAGTTTATGATCTGATTTTTAAAGCTTCTGCTCATATTTTATCAGCACATTTAATGTCCATGAAGGGCAAATATTTTAAAATTTTATCATATGATTTGTGGTTTCATATTATAAAGCTCTATCATACCTACAGTGGATAGGGAAACCAGAGAAAATAATCAAATATTCTGCCTCTATGCTACTATTGCTTCCATGAAAAGACTAAGGCACAGTGATGAGTGACCTCTTAGGACTTTCTAGGCAGGAAAGAGGAGTTGGGGGCAGTGGCTCCAGTTAGGAAACTGTCATTCAAGAGGTATTATCATTTTATTGCTTGGGCTTTCTCACGTACTACCAGAGGTTGGCCACAGAACTTCAGATTATTCAAACCCTAGGGAAATGTGGATGTATAGAAGGCGATAGAGAACCTTCTCCTGAAGACCTGTGGGTCCTGGATTCTACCTCTGAATCTCCATGTACTTTTCCCCCTCCATCTGCAGGGAAACTTGCCTTCCTATCTTTGTTGCTCCTGATTCTCTAATAGATTCTTCTCATTGTATCTACCATAGTAGTTCTTCCACCCCTTTATTCCACATATACTATTGCAGGTGTCAAATTATTATCCATTCTGACTTTCCCCAGTTTTTAAAATCCAGTTTGCTTCTTCCACTCATTGTGTCCCACCTGTGTGTTTTGCTTCCCTGCTGCCTTCCTGTCCTTTCCCATCCTGTCCACTATGTTATGAGCAAAACCTCCTGTAGGTAAGATTGCTTTCTCAGTTCCCACAGCCCCTCATTGTCCTTTTAAATTTTTTGTGCACTTTCTGAACAATTGTTGTGCGACAGGATTGTACTAGGTATTAGTGATTCTAAGATAAACAGAGAGGTCCAAACTTAACTCAGAATGGAGACCTGGACAGAGGGCTAGTGGGTTTTGTAGAGGATGAGAAGATCAAGGGAGACAGAACTCTTAGAAAAAATACTCTGGAGGTCTTGGTCATGCTGCCCCTGTCCTGCTACTGTCTCCCCTCATAGATTTATCTTCTGTGGTACAATTAGAAGCAAAACTTGGACCTAATATGAACCTCCTGGAAGCCTCTGTATACAAATAAAAAAAAAATATGCCCTCTTTGTCCCACAGTTTTCTTCTGATGTGTCTGCTTCACAGAGCCCAGTTCTCCCCTGACTCTGCTTCTATATTTTCCCATCCTTTCTTCCATATCCCTACCTTTGTCCCAGGAATATTCCATCAATATAAGAGATTTCCCTGAGGAGAGATGCCATGTATTTGTCTAAGAAGAGTAGTCATCCTGCCCCAAAACAGAATTCAAAGGTTGGCTGTATTGACTTGTATTCTTCACTGAGTTCTCATGACTTATAGCCTACCTCACCAGTGTGTACATGATGCTCCCACCACTTCAAAAACAGTAGGTCTCCAAAAGAGGCAAAGCTCCTTTTCAATTCTTTGCATACCCTTTATTCTCTGCTTGGAAGTTCTACTTGTCTATATCTACTATGATTTGGACTCAACTCAGGCATTACATGCTTTCCCAAGAATCTTTTGATGACCTCTCCTCTTTTCCGAACCCCATCACACCAGCTGCCCCACCTACCAGGAAAGCTTCCTTTCTGTACATTTCTGCACCCATACTTCTCTGTGGAGCTCTACACAGCTCTCCATGGTGATGGCTACTGTTGGCTTACTGACTGCTCATCTGTGCACCTCCTGCTTCAAGGGCAGCCTCCATGCCTTCCACTATCACACCTCCATCACCCAGTCTGTCATCTCACAAACAGGAGCAGAAGACCTGCTGACTTATAGTTTGTGTATGTGCTGCATTGACTCATTTAAAAAAAAAAAAAAGCGGGACCAAAAAAGTGCCTAGAGAGAATAGTGTTTCTGGTGAAGTGAAAA
Source organism: Ailurus styani (assembly GCA_002007465.1). Taxonomy (NCBI): domain Eukaryota; kingdom Metazoa; phylum Chordata; class Mammalia; order Carnivora; family Ailuridae; genus Ailurus; species Ailurus styani. Next base: position 225,721 of record LNAC01000688.1, on the reverse strand, counting down.
CATGAAAGTGCGGGTAGTTGTTGGGGTGGATCTGAGATGAAAGAAGGAGCTCAGCATCGACAACAAATTTGAGAGGGTGACAGAAGCCACCTCAGGCTGCTTTGTGGTCTCCTGAATACACTCCAGGACCCAGAGTAGAGGCAAAACAACACAACACAACAAAAATAACAAAATTCTCTTCTTTCTCCTCTTGCACAAAATAATGACACTATGACATTGTCCCTAGATTTTCACAGATGCATACATTCCATTCAACAGATTTCTCCCTAAAATCAAAGTAAAACATTTCCTTGTTGTTCAGATTAAAGAACCTAAAATATAACTTCTCTGCTCCATTGATAAGGAGCAATATTTGCTGAGAACTTTATGGAGGAAGGAATGGATATCTTACTCCTTGTGAAGAATAATTGGTATTTATCACCAAGAATTTACATTAAAAAATAAATAAATAAGGAGCAGCAAAAAATGGCTCAATTATAAACTTCTTATAACAAAATGACATATGTGTCATTAACAGATAAAACTGAAGGTGTAACCTCCTGTTTGATCCAAATAATTTATAATTACTTACAGATCAGTTGGTTCACATAGAAGTGAGATAAAATAATGTCCAGGATTAAATTTATTCATTGAGGCACTAGCAAGAGGAAAAAGAAACATTACAGAGTAATAGAAAGAAAAGAAAGTGTGAAATTCTTTTATTTTTTGAGAAAAGACGCTGCTGCTGAGTTTCTAACATACCATTAGCCAAGAAATAACCAGAATAAAAGGGATGTGTTAGGCCTTTTTTTCATTGTTGTTGGTTGATTTCTTATTTTGGCTGAGAGAGGACAGGGTTAGAATACTACCAAGAGTAATTACAACCCCTGGGGACTCTAAAATTGCAGTGTTAGGAGGGCATCTTGTTCACCATATAATTCAAATATTTATTCATGTATTCTCATTCATTTTCAACTATCTCTGACCACAACCCCCTTGGGCAGGCACTGTCTTATATCCTGGGGACACAGTCATAAAAACACATGTCACCTCACACCTAGTAGTCCAATTCGATGTGTTTGGTGACTTTACAGTGATGGACAAGAAAAGTAAAGGATTTTGTAGGGCAGTGGCAAGGGAAATGGGGGTGGGACTAAAGTCTGAGTTTATTGAATTTTTTTTAAATATGAAATACATTCAGTGTAAAACTTTTGAGCATTGGTAAAAGTGAGTGTGAGTGTGCATTATGTACAAATGTACAGCTTTAAAAGACATTGAGAACCTGTATCCTAAAAGTCACTATCATTATTTGATAGCAATTGAATTCCATAGTGTACCTTACTCAAATTCTGTCAGTCCTTAAAATCAAATCAGCATTCAGTAGCTAGCTGCTTGGTACACTGAAATAAATCCTGGAATTGTAGCATCCAAGAACATGTGGTTCCAGTTGCAAGAACTGTTAGTCATGTGGCCTTGGACGAAATGTATTCTGAGGCTCAGTTATGTGACCAGCAACACCTGGTCCACCTACCCTCAAAGCACTGACATAAAGAAAAACAAACAAAACAAAAACAAAAACACCTCAGTATTTCTGGGCTTTCTACATGATTGCCAGAGGTTAATAATTCAATACCCCCCACATACTAATGGACTGGGTCCAGTTTGGGTGCAATCAATCTCTGTTACTACTATCAGTGCTTTGTCTCTAGTCACAAATATTAGCATGGAACAGTGCTGGTGAGGGGATGAGAAGGTAGGGAAATTCTAGAATTATCTTATGGATACAATATGCACATCTGTCCTGAGATCCAGTCCAAAAGCCAGTCTGCTTAGGTTGCCCTATTCTGGGTTTCCAAACCTCATGCACTTTGAGGTATTCTGCTTCTCTGTCTTCCTCACTCCCTCATAAGGCTGTTGTTCCCCAGAGGTTATACTTTGTTCATCTTAGTGATCCTAGATCCTCTAACCAACAACCTTCTCCTGCACCTTCCCCATAGTGCCGTTCTGTCTGAATCCTACTCACCTCAAGACTGATCTCCAGTTCTCCACTCTGATGATATCAGCCCTACTCTACCTCCAAAGGCTCTCTCTTTGGGTCACTTAGAGTGCTTTGATTTCCTTGTGGTTTTGCAAACAGATTGTCTATCACTATGCATGCTTAGTTATTTGTTGCATGCACACTTTACTCTTCAATCTGTATTAATCCTCTTGAAGGGGAAAAAAATGTACCTTAAGGGTTTCATCACCCATAGGACTTAGTACAGTGTCTTGCTGGTGGACATATAGGAAACAGATATTGTTGACTGATGGCATGCCAGTTAGAAACATCAGAAACTATTCTTTTGGTGCGTGGTTTATATTCATCTTTGATATTTCCATTTATAGATGAGACTTTTTCTTTTTCAACTACAGTGCAGAAAGTAAAATAATTACAGTATGAAATTTGTTGAAATGACTCTTCTTTCATTGAAATACAATTATATTAATGCCACTCTGGCTGTTTCCTTCTGAAATGAATGTGTCTTCTTTTTATTAAAATATCACTTTCTAAAAACTCTATCAGCTCCTGAAAAGATCTTTTCTATCCTTTTTCAATTAAGAGATTATATGAGAAAGCTTCATCTCTTTTCCCTAATTCTATTGTCTAAGGAAGACATGAAGCTACAGGGTTGCAAGAGTTTTCAAAGTATAAAGGAAGCAGCTTCACAAAAGACAAACTTTTAGAACTGATGATTTTTATGGAACTTTAAGGCTGGAGTGCATATTCTGCATTTCTGAAAAATGAGAATAATTTGAAAATAGGGATAAAATATGTTCTTCCTTTAAATAAATAAGTGAATTACCAATCATCATTTTATTGCAATCATCTTTTTGTTAGTTGTACAAGAATAATGAATTGTTTCTCTTATGAGAGTAAAAGAATTAGCCTCTGTAAATGGAATGATTGCCCTTGTCAGAAACAAATCAATTTTCATAAGGACCCTCTTAAAGACTCTTTTAATAATTCAGTTTGGCTGAGCATTGTAGATTAAATTAATTAAATGAGAATGTATGAAAAGTACCTAGTGCAGACACTGATCATCATCATTATTACTACTACTAATAATAATACAATTTACATTTTAAAAAAATATACAGGGTGAAAAGAACCAGACCAAAAAAGAGTACTTACTATGATTCCATTTATGTAAAATTCTGGAAAATGTAAAGTAAGCTGTACTGAGCAAAAGCAGATCACTGGCTCCCTAGGGATAGTTGCTGGAGTGAAGGATTACAAAGGGACATAAAAAAAACTCTGGGGAGTGATAGATACGTTCACTCCCGTGATGGTGGTGATGGTTTCACAGGTGTACACATATGTCTAAACCTTATAAAATTATATAATCTAAATGTTCACACAAATATATTGCATTCATTACACTCCAACAAAGCTGTTAAATAGTACTCTTTTTTTAATTACATTTTTTTTTATTTGACAGAGAGAGACCACAAGAGAGGGAATAGAAGCAAGGGGAGTGGGAGAGGGAGAAGCAGTCTTCTGGATTGTGACCTGGGCCTAAGTCAGATGCTTAACGACTGAGCCACCTACGTGAGCCTTAAATAGTACTCTTAAAATATTTTCAATGATACTATATGCAATTATTGGGTTGTGACCATCTTCTCATGTCTCTAACTCTGCTGCCTGCACAATGCTCCCTGCCCAGATCCCCAAGGACTCTGGCTCACACTCTGTGTCCAAATCAAGGTGTGACCCATTGGAGGCATTATCTTCCCTTTTTAAACTTCAGAGTCCTTATTCAGGCCCGTTTTCTATTCACACCTGTTCTGAAGCAAGTACCAACATTATAGTCAACACTCAAAAAATTTCAAAACCCAAAATACATTCACACGCACACACACACACGTGCACGCATGCAAAATTATTCTGTTTCAGTAGATATCAACATACTCAGTCAAAGGGATTGTATTACCTAACTGGACTGTCAGGTAATAGGATGGATGGAAAGTTTAGAGTGTGGTATCACATGATATACTACACTCAAGATCAACTCTGCTTAGATCTTTGCCATGTATTTATTCATTTATTCACTCATTTATTTATTCATTTATGCAATATATGTTATTCAATACCTAATAACGCCTGTAGCTCAGTCCTGAGAATTCAAACAGGAAGAAAATAATCTCCATCTGTCTGCTTTCATAGAAAAAAGGGTAACAAATAGATAAATATTTATAATATAATATGAGTTATTAAAAAAGAGTTCTAATAAAAGTCATATCTTCATCCAAATGTCCTTTCCTGTTTTTCATTCACATACCCATCATTATACATTTTCTGTCCATATGTTCCTACATAGGATTTAGATTTATGTTTTTTAGATTTGTAGGAAAAGAACATGCAAATATCTGGAATAAGAATTTCAAGCACTCAATTCTTTTACAGAAGCCATAGAGGCTTTCTGGAGCAGATGATATTGAATGTGAGCCTGCAAACTTCAATGTCACTATCACTACCTTGTATTTGTGGTGGTATTAACATTTTTTTCTTCCTCATAAGCATAAAGCTTCTTTTTTTTTTTTTTT
>LNAC01000688.1:167160-221046 GCA_002007465.1 Ailurus styani | reverse complement strand
CGGGCCTCGATCCCAGGACCCTGAGATCATGACCTGAGCCGAAAGCAGAGGCTTTAACCCACTGAGCCACCCAGGCGCCCAAGCATAAAGCTTCTAAGTACAGATCCCCATGTCAATATCTACATCACACGTAAAGTCGCTCATATCATTAAATTATTTTACATTGATTCATATTACATTACTCACAAATTTCTAGGTACCTTAAGACTACCAGAAAACTGCTGAGTTTAGGAAATAGAAACAAAAACAAAATCAGCATATCACTTCCCCCTTGGGTGAGGACTCTAAGTCTGGGAAGAACTGAAGTAACATTGATAAATATGAATCAGAAATGGGGCGCCTGGGTGTCTCAGTGTGTTAAAGCCTCTCCCTTCGGCTCAGGTCATGATCTCAGGGTCCTGGGATGGAGGCCCGCATGGGGCTCCCTGCTCAGCAGGGAGCCTGCTTCCTCCTCTCTCTCTGTCTGCCTCTCTGCCTACTTGTGATCTCTCTCGATCTGTCAAATAAATAAATAAAATCTTAAAAAAAAAAAAAAGAAAGAAATGGGCATACACCTTCTTTTAACTTAGTCATGTTATGGTTTGCCCAGCCCTTTTATCATATAGCCAGAAAATACTAAAACTTTCTGTTTTGTAACTTGGCTAACCAGGTATAAAAAAAAACCTGCAAAATTATGGGCATGCCTACAAAAGTATGGTGATATGCCAAGCTTCTTTCTCAAGACTCCAATTTGGTAAAATACACTGTAAGTAAAAAAAAAAATCAAAAGCAATGCCAAAAATCTACTATATTTATAGCATCAAATGCAAATTTTCCAAAAAAAGAAAGATCCAAAATTAATAATCTAAGTTTCCACCTTAGGAAACTAGAAAAAGAAAAGTGGCTTAAATCTAAAGTGAGGGAAGAAAAGCAAAATACAAAAATTAGAACGAAAATCAATGAAATTGAAAACAGGAAATCACTAGAGAAAATAAATAATACGAAAGCCAGTTCTTTTTTTTTAATAAATATTTATTTATTCAAAAGAGACAGAGAGTGGGTACACACAAGTAGGGGAAGGTTCAAATGGAGAGACTTTTAAAGCAGACTCCCTGTTGAGCACAGAGCACAACAAGGGGCTCAATCCCAGGATTCATGAGATCATGACCTGAACCAAAACCAAGAGTAAGTCGCCCAGCCAACTGAGCCACCCAAGCATTCCTCAAAAGCTAGTTCTTTCAAAAGAGCAATAAAATCAATAAGCTACTGGCCAGGTTTAATTAATTAATTAATTAATTTTATTTTTAAATTTTTATTTTTTTTTTAGAGTTTTCATTTTTAAGTAACCTCTACATAAAACATATGGCTCCAACTCACAGTCCTGATATAAAGAGTTACACACTCTACTGACTAAGCCAGCCAGGTGACCCAGGCTGAATTTCTTAAAAGGTAAGAAAACAGAAAATTTTTAATATGAGAAAGGAATGAATCAATACCAATTCCATGAAAATTAAAAGTATAGTAAATGAATACTATGAACAATTCCATGCCCACAAACCTGATGAAGTGGACCAATTCCTTGAAAGACACAAACTGCCAAAATGCACAAAAGAAGAATAGATGATGTGAATAGGCCTATATCTATTAAGAAATTGAATCAATAATTGATAACCTTCACAAACAGAAAGTACCAGGCTAATATGGTACAAATGTAAATTCTACCATACATTTAAGGAGGAATTATGTCAACTCTCTACAATCTCTTTCAGAAGACAGAAGTAGAGAGAGTATTTCCTAACTTGTTTTATGAGGACAGGATTACCCTAATGACAAAATCAGACAGATAGTATAAGAAAACTATAGACCAATATATCTCATAAACACAAATTCAAAAATTCTCAACAAAATATTAGCAAATTTATTCCAAAAAAGTATCCAAAGAACTATGCACCATGGCCAAGTGGGATTTATTGCAGTTACATAAGGCTGGTTCAACATTTGAAAATCAATTAAGGTAACTCATCATGTTAACAGTCTGAATGAAGAAAATCACATGAGCATATCAATAGACACAGAAAAGTATTTTAAAAATTCCACTACCTATTCATGATAAAAACTTTCAGTAAACTAAATAGGGGGGAACTTTCTTAAGTTGAAAGAAGTTATTTCCAAAAAGCTATAGCTAACATCATACTTAATTTTGAGAAACTTGAACCTTCCCCACTATGATCAGATACAAGGCTAGGATGTTTTTTCTCACCACTGCCTTCTTAACATTGTTCTAGAAGTTCTTTCTAATGAAATAAGGCTGGGCACCTGGGTGGCTCAGTGGGTTAAAGCCGCTGCCTTCGGCTCAGGTCATGATCCCAGGGTCCTGGGATCGAGGCCCACATCGGGCTCTCTGCTCAGTGGGGAGCCTGCTTCCTCCTCTCTCCTCTCTCTCTGCCTGCCTCTCTGCCTACTTGTAATCTCTCTCTCTGTGTCAAATGAATAAATAAAATCTTAAAAAAAAAAAAAAAGAAATAAGGCAAGAAAGAAAAACAAAATGTGTACAGATTGGGAAAGAAATACAATTGTCTTTGTTGGTTGATGACATCATCATTTACATAGAAATTTGGAAGAATTAACTAAAAACTCCTGGATTAATGAGCAATTAATTATAGCAAGGTTATAGGATATAAAGCAAATATACAAAATAATATTGCTTTCCTAATGACAATGACCACATGGAATTTGAATTTAAAAATATAGGATCATTTATGTTAGCACCCCCAAAATGAAGTATAGTTAGATGTAAATCTAACAAAATGTACAAGATTTATATTAAGAAAACACAAAACTCTAATAAATGCAATCAAATAACCAAATAAATGGAAAGATATCCATGTTCATGGAAAGGAAGACTCAATGTTTCCAAAATGCCCGTTTTTCCCAATTTGATCTATATAGTCAATGTAATTCCAAACAAAACCCTAGCAAGGGATTTTATGAATATCAACAAACTGATTCTAAAGTTTATGTGAAGAGACAAAAGGCACAGGATAGCCAACACGATTTTGAAGAAGAAGGTTGGAAGACTAATGTTACTAAGACTTCCTATAAAGCTACAAGAATTGAGAGTTTGGTATTGGCAAAGATTAGACAAATAGATAAATGGAACAAAACAGAAAACATAGAAATAGACCCATGTAAAAACAAACAACTGACCTTTAACAAGGGAGGAAAGGCAGTTTCTTCAACAAATTGTGCTGAAAAAAACTGGAGCAATAGGAACTTTCCAAACTTGCTGTTGGAAATGCAAACTGTTATAGTAATTTGGAAGACATTTTGGTGTTTCTTACAAAACCAGACCTCCTTATCATATAATCCAGCAATTGTATTCCTTGATACACTCAAAGGAGTTGGAAGTTTACGTTCACACAAAATTCTGACTATAAATGTTTACAGATTTTTTAGTCATAATTGCCAAAACTTAGAAGCAACCAAGGTGTCTTCCAGTAGGTGAATGGATAAATATATTGTGGTTTATCCAGACATTGGAGTATTATTCAGCACTAAAAAGAAATGAGCTATCAAGCCATGAAAAGTAATGGGAAAATATTAAATGCATGCTTTTAATTTAAAAAAGCCAATCTGAGAATTGGTATGAATCCAAGTATATAACATTCTAAAAAAGCAACACAGTGCAGACAGTAAAAAGATCAATAGTTGTCAGGGAGAAGGGATGGGGGTAGAAATAGGCAGAGAACAGGATTTTTAGGGCAGTGAAAATACCCTGTATGATATTATAATGCCAAATATAGGTTATTATATACTTGTCCTAACCAAAAAATGCACATGACCAAATGTGAATCATGATGTAAACTATGGATTTTGGGTAATTATGATTAACCAGTGCGGGTTGATAAATTGCAACAAATGTACCAGTCTGGTGGGGGATGTTAACTCTGGGGGAGGCTGTCTATGTGCGGGGTGGATGCAGGCATATATAGGAAATATCTGTACCTTCCTCTCAATTTTATTGCTCTAAAGAAAAGTCTCTAAAAATCTAACTACATGCTATATATTTCAGAATATTTGGAATTTCTAGTTATGGCATATTTTATGTGGATATTTAGGCCTTCATTCATGTTATTTAGAAAGGAGAAAGTTTGTCTCTCATTGGTGTTGCTGAAAGATTTTTTAAGGTCACAGTGTGAAACTCTTTTCCTTCCCCATGCTTCTGACTCATATATTCTTCTAATAAAGAATGTTGTTAAGTATTTGTTGGTTTTATTTTTTCCTCCTCATATGGCCGCTGTGGGCAAAAGCACTCTGACATTGATCTCATTTCAGAGATGCCCTGTCCTAAGGCTTCTAATCAGCACAGAGCTGTCAGTTTAAATTCCCCAAGAAAGTCTCCTATGTTAGGGGTTTATTGTAAGAAATGGCAGCAGGAAATGGAGAGCTCAGAAGAAGAGACATACTGTATTTCAGAGTCATCAAGGAATCATTTTCTAATCCAAATCTCTCATCAGGTGGCCTGGTAATTTTTCATGGGTTCTTGTAGTGTCCTTCACTAAGTGACCCCTTATTTAGGTTTCAGTTTCAATTTGCTTTTCCAGTTAACAACAAAAAAAGTGAAGGCACAATCCAGAAAGAGTGTAACTACAGCACTGAGAGGAGTAAAGAGCTTGGCCCTTTAAGTATTTTATTTCTATTTTGGTTTCTTATCTCACTGTTTATTACCTATAACTGAAAGTAGTTAAATAAATACTTAAACTACTTAAATAAATTATTATTTGGGAACCACATATAAAAACCTATGCATGACACTAGTTGAAATTCATAATCCCTGCTTTCCTTCTTTTGCTGAGCTTAAGATCTGCCGAGGAGAAACACACACACACACACACACACACACACACACACACACACACACACACGTGTATATATAATATATAATGAAGTCAAAGTTGTGAAAGGTGCCAAGTTCTCTATTCAATGTAAAAATTCTTATTAGTTCTCAATAGATTGAACTCATAGAAAATTTCCCTTCTTCCACTTCAAATAATACAAAATCTAGAAAATATTTGATAGAGGGTCAAGCATACCTTTGGGGTAACAGATACTCTGAAACAAGTCTTATGATAGGTACACAAACTTATATAACCATTATGAAGGAGAATCTGGAAGGACTTAGTAAAATGAAAAATAAATTTAACCTTTATCTCAATTCTAAGAATTTATTCTGAAAGTAACTCACCAAAAGCATAAACGTACATAAGCACAAGATCGTTCACCACTGCACTCTCTGTTATAACAAAATATTGAAAACTATGGTCATATGTAAGAGGTTGGTAGAATACGCTCTGGCTCAACCACCTCTTATGGAATGATTTCCAGGATATATTGATAAGTAGAAAAGGCAAATTAAAATTTGCTATTTTGCATAATGTGTATATATATATATATATGCGTGTGGATATACTCACACATACTGTTCATAAGTAACCAAACTTCTTTAATGTGTGGCTCATTTTCACACTTTCTTTTAGTGAAAATATGTTTACATATATGGATATGTAATTTAAGTATAAATTATAAAATAATATATTATATTATAATATTACTTATAGTATATATTATTTATATATTATAAATATTATTTCTATTATATACATATAAACTTATTTTCACTAAAAGAAACACTGTGAAAATAAACCATACATTAATGAAGTTTGGTTACTTATGAAGGGTGAGTGTGTGTGGAATAGAAATGTTGGGGATAGAGGTTAGTCACTTCCTTGATTTTACATTTTTGTACCATTATGTTTCATATATTCTAAAATATAAAATAAAATTTAAAAATTGGAAAGAATAAACCCTAAAATGAATTTGAACAGATAACAAATGATATAACCACATATCAAACAAATATTATAACTACCTTGAAAGAAAAGAGGTATAACTCAAGTAGCTTTCGAATGCAGTATTTTGACTATATACCCTCAGACTAAAGAGAAAAATAACATGAACAAATAGTGAACTCTAGTTAGTAAGCTCCTTTTTTTAGTGTTGTGAGTAGCCTGTTCTGCTGTGTATTACAGGTTTGAGCAAAAACTTAAATATGAGGGAAACGTGAGGTGGAAACTTACAATATGGGGGGGCGAGTAAAATGAATGATGTGAAGTTGAATTGGCATTGAAGGTCATAGCATGAAGTCAAGATTTTAGGTAGAGATAAGGATACAGAGATATAAAAATATTGATAACTGTCCATCAATCTATATTCCCTAGGACCATTGAATTTAGAAGAGTAGCACAAGCAATAAAACACTAAAATCTCACATCTTGGTTACTAAATACTTCTCTCCATTAAAAGGAACTTGAGTTCCTTGGGATTCTTAGAATATTTTAATCTGATTTCAGATCTAGGACAGAGAAAGTCCAAGATGTCTTGTTGAGCAAGAAATATGGAACATCTCAAGAGTGGTGTGGACACATCATAAGGATAGGAGTTCAATTTAAGGAGCGCTCTGTAGCCCAATGTGGGCAATTCAGCCATCAAAGTGGATAATGATAGCCACAGATTATAACCTACTTATTACAATGAAAATATATGTGTACATTCTAATAGAAACAGAAAATATTGTCTTTGAGCAAAGACATCAATATATACTGAAACTAACTGGAGCATGGTCTCAAAGTATCCTCCTACAAAGTATCCATTAATTTCAAAGGAAGAATAGCTACTTTTCTGCTGGAATGCGGGTAAACACCATCTTAAAGTTAATATGACCAGTGATGGGGCAAACTGACATTGTGTGTTTCCTGATGCAATTCACCAAGAAGAAAATAGTATTATTCTTTGGAATTCCTACCAAAAGTACATAAACAAATATAATCATGGGAAAACTTGAGATATTAAAGAAATTCAAGGATATTCTATGAAATAATTAGATTGCACAGTTCAAAAATAAAATTACATTTACGATATTGGCACAGGTAGATATCAGATTTCAAAATATCAAGGAGTGAAGATAGATAAAAATTTTTATTCACTCACATATCAGAAGAGTAAAATTTTAAAATAAAGTAACTGGACAAAGGCAAGAAGGTAAAAGGAATTTTACTCGGTTTGCTTTTGTATTGTGTTACACATAAGGACACTTGAACCTGTCTCTCTACTTGGGTCAATGAAACTAATAATACATTATTTACTTAAGGTAAAAAGTATTTTAGCTAGTCTTTAAAATGGAAAATGTAATGAAATAGACCCTATTAATCAAGTTTTCTTTATGTTTTTCTATGGTAACTACAATCCCCAATTGCCAGTAGTTTACTACATGAAAAGTCTGGAATCTCATTCATGCTATGTGTCTGCCATTGTTGGTCTCCTATGGCTCTTCTTCACATGACTTTTTCATTCTGAGATCCACATTAAAGGAGAAGCCTTTCAGGGACATTGTAGTTCTAGGGCCTACGAGAATGGAAACAGTGGAACCACATAGAGGCTCCCAGAGTTCCTCCTCAACAGTGGCACCTGCCACTTCTCTCATGCCATTAATCAAAGTAAGTTACATGCACAAGCGTGGCATCCAGTCAGCAAATAATTAGGGACAAATATTGGTAAACTGTTGACTTTTTCTAAGTGTAAATGTATAAAATATTCATGGTAGATAATTGGAATATCAGGAAAAATTGTTAAAGAGGAAAACAGAAAAGTTTAAGCATTCAGGCAACACTGTTGCTAACACTATGTTGGTTCATTTCCTTTCATTCTCTGTCTCCATATACACATATTCATACAAATAACATATACATATTTACAAAGGATCAAATTATACACATAAATTTATATCTAACTCTTTGTATGCAAGATTATATTTATAAAAAACTTGTTAGGTCGTCAAACAATTTATAAAGCTAATTTTAAACAGATGCACAGTAACCTACCATAGTGATGTGACACTATTCATTAAAATTTTTAAATTACTGGATATCTAGAATATTTCAGATTTTCCTCTTTAAAATAATGTTATGATAAAAAATTTTGTGCTTGCATTTTAATTTTTATATATGATTATTTCTTGAGGAGTGATGAATGCAGGCTTCTAACTATTTGATTTTTTTTGGTGCACATTTCTAAATAGATTTTCAGAAAAAAATTTGCACAATTTATTATGCTTTTGTTCCCAGACCTGCTATTGTATCCATTTTCCTGAGACTAAATAAGTTCCATTCTACAGCATTCCTTTGTTAAAATAATGGCCTCTGAGGTGAGACCTGAAGGTGGGGGTACTCAACTCCTCCTCTCCTGGGATGATCCATACACACAAATACCAATACTTCTCCCTTTAAATGAACTTCAGTCTTGGGCGCCTGGGTGGCTCAATGGGTTAAGCCTCTGCCTTCAGCTCAGGTCATGATCTCAGGGTCCTGGGATAGAGGCTGCATTGGGTTCCCTGCTCAGCAGGGAGCCTACTTCCTCCTCTCTCTCTGCCTGCCTCTCTGCCTACTTGTAATCTCTCTCTCTCTCTTGAGGAAAATCTTGAGGAAAAAAAATGAACTTCAGTCTTTTTATTTTCCAGAACATAAAAAGTATCTTGTCCTTAAAAAATGTTTGCTTTTGCTTGTCTTAAAATATCAGTTTAAGCTTTGAAATATTGAAGTCCTCCACACCTCATGTCCTTCATTAAAAGACAAAAGTATATGCAGAAGTCCATCAACATGTTTGGTGAATCTAGTGATGGAACAATAGTGAATAACATGATACATTACCTCTGACTATCCAAGAGACATCCAAAGGCACCTGAGATCCTGCTTCTCCAGCAACCACCTGTCAAGCAAGCAGCAGAGGAGAAAAGGGAAGTGTATAATATTCTCCCAGTTCTTCATTCACCTTTCCCCCAAAACCAGCTGCCCTATAGCTCCCCATTCTGCTGTGATTATTGATCTCACTCATAAAAAACATTTGAGTGATAGCAGGCATTGCATGCTGAGATTCAGTATAAGAAAGGATTTCTTTCCTGAAACTAATTGGCCATAACAGGAGAAAAGATATCTTATCAGAGGCCAGGGTCATAATACTAGCTTTCAAATTAGGTACTTGAAGGACATATATTTGGTTCATTAAATTATTTGTGTATGACTGTCTTTAGGAATCTCATTCTCCAAAAAAACTACACAACAGATTTCAAATTTGATGAGGCTAGTATCCCCAACACCTCCCATCAAAAAGCACAAACTTTCTCTTTTTCAATGCCCTTGGTAACAGCTCTCATTGGGACTTATGGATACTTAGTGTTAGTGAACCACTCTTGTCTAGTGGGATATGAGTTGCGTGATTGTTTTCACATAATAACCTCCTGAAGAGTTGCTTTTGTTTTTCTTTGATCTTTGTCCGTGACTGAAGAATGACACATGATTGATGACCAGTCTCCTGCCCAATTAACGAAATAATATTTAATCCCTATTTCTATTCATAATCACTAAAGAAGAAAAATAGACTTTGAGTCTCTATGTCAAAATCTATTTATGTCAAACTCAATCATTAGCATTTGCCCCTTTCTTCTTCACTATTCATACTGGCTTCAATTCCCTGAGATGCATTTTTCTATCTTTGGGTTTGGATAATTCCTTCTCTCTCCTCATAATCAGGTATGCATCACCTCTAATTGCCCAGTACATTTAGGCATCTTTTTCCATCTGCTGCACTATCCTGTTTGTAATACTTATTTTTTCTTAATTTTTTAAAAGATTTTATTGATTTACTTGTCAGAGAGAGAGTGAGAGTGAGAGAGTGAGTTAGCACAAGCAGGGGGAGCAGCAGGTAGAGGGAGAAACAGGCTCCCTGCTAGGCAGGGAGCCTGATGTTGGACTCAATCCCAAGATCCTGGGATCATGAACTGAGCCAAAGGCAGATGCTTAACTGACTGAGCCACCCAAGCATCCCTCCTGTTTGTAATTCTATCAAAACCTTTATCTCTGTTTTGGCAGAGATCATGTCCTGTTCACTTATATATCTTAATATACTGGCTTGGAATTGATCAAGGAAATGGTTCTAAGAATCAGTGTGCATCTGATCACTTATTAAATGGCCAAAATAAATAAATAAAAATAAAAATGCCATATGTCAACACCCGCACCCTGGATATTCAAATTAAAATATATATATATATATATAAAATATACTGAATGGGATTCAAGTATCCAAGTGTCTGTAACTTATGAAGCATCACATGTAAGGGACATGCTATATGGTCAAGTTGGAATAACCACAGCAAGCACATAACAGGCATATGTGGAATAACTGATATTGTCTGGGTCAGGCACAAATTTGGTCCATACAAGTCTGTCATAGATACTAGTAAGATACTAGGTTGAACATAAGCTTGTATGTGCCAGATAGCTGTTTAAAGATGGAACATTTGTAAAGCATGTGTTTGTAAAACATGGAGCTGGCTTAGGTTGAAATCTAACCCATCCTGCTGTTTCATTGCTTGGGTGGTTTAACATAGGGAATTTGACACAGAGTGGATAGCCCAGGCATAGAAAGCAATCTAAAGGCAGAAGGAAATTAAGAATTTTAGTTTATTTTATCTGCAAAGCTGTGAATTCCTACTTACGTCCATGGACATTTTAGGTCTTAGCTCTCTTACAACTGTTTAAATGGCAGAAAATGTTGGATTTTTGCATATAAATTTCCTATATTTGATTGGAAACATTTGGTTTGATTCCAAAAGGAATTAGAGTTAGAAATACCTCCATCATGATAGAACAGACACTTTTATGGTGAATTAAACTGCAACTGTTGAAAAAAGATAATGCAAAGACTTATACCTAGGAAATATAAAGCAATAAATGTCAGCTAAAGTCCCAAGAGAAGATATGACACTCAATGAGTTTAGTCTTCAGGGGCAAAAGGGGATTGGCAGAGCACAATTGTGGAAGTTACTGGAAAAAATAAAACTATAATATCCATCACAAAATTGTGATTCCTCAATCAAAACATTTAAACGTTTCCCCCCTACACACATTCTTTTTTTTTTAAAGAATTTTTTTTTTTTTTACACAGAGCCGAGAGAGAGATTACAAGCAGGCAGAGAGGCAGGCAGAGAGAGAGGAGGAAGCAGGCTCCCCACTGAGCCGGGAGCCCGATGCGGGCCTCGATCCCAGGACGCTGGGATCATGACCTGAGCCGAAAGCAGAGGCTTTAACCCACTGAGCCACCCAGGCGCCCCCTACACACATTCTTAATATAGGAGGTATGTATTCTTTTCTTCATAACTTCAGTGCCCAACATGGCCTAACAGTACTCAGACTCAATGCATACTGAGTTAGAAGATACAGATATTATTTCTAAAAATAACAAGCTACATCAAAGAGAGCTCTTTGTAAATGATTTTCCTTATGAAGAATGCCATCCTAGATGGGTTACTCTTGTTAACTTTGAGTTGGCAAAAAGAAGAGGAATGACAAATGATAGAAAAAGAAAGAGTAAGTAGAAAAAGGAGAAAGAAAAAGGAGATAATAGAAAGAAATCAAGAGGAGTTGGGAGGAGCAGACAGATCAGGAGTGAGAGAAGCATGGAGAGGGAAGGCAAGGAGAGATGGGAGAGAACGATGCTGACAAAGTGACAGGTACTGGACAGAAAGGAGGGAGTCGGGCACCAATGGTAAGGGAAGATTGAACACTCCAAACACTAAAATCTTCCCCAGGTTGTATGAAACACATGGATTATGGTATCTCTAATCACTATTAAAATAGAATCTAGAAACAGTTGAAGAAAAGTTAAATCAGAATAAACACAAAGGTATGGGGCATACATAATTATGTGCATATTGAAGAATCATCTCCAATTTCCAGCTTGCTGCTTTTGTGCTTTGTTTTTTCCCTTTCTAAACACTTGGATATCTTCCAACCAAACTTGGAAAATAGAGCCTGGAAAACAGGTTTGAATGAATTGCAAACACATCATTTTTTGCTAATTTACTAAAATAGCACATTTACAACTAAAATGAGAGAAAATGGTTAGAGGCAAAAAATGGAGATGTATTTCCATGGCCCTCCGAGCATATCAACCTATGTATAATCAGTTCACATTCAAGAGGAAACTGTGCTCAGCTATTTGGTTGGCTCTCTATTTCTTGAAAATCTTGGTTATTTTGTATTTTTTTTTCTTAACATAGACTTCAGACGGCCCTAATTAAATAAGAGAATTTTTATTATCAGCAAAGATGGCATTAGACCTGAGGCAACTTCAGATGATAGAGCTGTTTTTCTTCATTTGGGAGAAGTTAGACTAGGGCTAGAGGAAAAGAAGGGATTGACATTTTCCTTAAAGACGTCGAGGAGACTTTCGAAAACGCTGCTCCAAGCGCCAGGGCTCCTGGAGAACAAAAACAAGAGTTCAATGTCTGTGTCTCTTTTGGCCTATCGCCTAATTTTTAAAGTGCCCCCAGTTCACCTGACATTAGGAAATCAGCCCATCAACCACATTGAAATCAATGGTTGTCATGGTGAGAATATTCCTGGAATTATTTCCAGGACCTTTTTCGGTCCCAGGAGCAAAATTGCTCACAGACAACAGCTAAATGTTTCAGCATGGGCAGCCTTGAAGACTCTTTGGATCATAAAATATTAGATCTAAAGGAAATTTTAGAAATTATTTCATCATCTCTCTGAAGAGTCCTTTAAAGATGGGGATATGTTGACCCAGAGTAAAAGAGAGACTTATCCCAGGTCCCCAGAAGCTGGTGATCAGCCTAGGACTATTCAAATCTTCCAACCTCCACTCCCTTTCATGCTTTCAGACTGACTGGAAAGAGGAACACAAAGCAGACAAAGGAGAAGCTTTCCACATTGAGGTTGTCTTCCTTGGACATAGACCAGTAGATTGTCTAAAAGATTATTATTTTCTTTTTATACTTCATAAGGCCAAAGAAAATCAGTTCTTCAGGTCTGCATGGTGACCCCTGTGTCTCCCAACAGGCAATTTTCTGCCTTTCTTTGAGTTCCCTCCAATTGGCTCTGTCATAATATTTCACATGGCTGATGCAATAAATTTTGACCTTTGTGGAGGTCTGTTTTGAAAAGGAATGTGAGATAGGAAGAGGCCACATAGGATAAATAAACAAATTTCTGAGAAGTGGTTCTCTATCTCTCCCTCTATATCTGTTAAAACTTTTTCATTTTCTCTCTTATTACAAACAGCAGCACACACTTTATCCTCTTTCCTCTTCAATTCTATCAAATGCCATCTCAAAATGAGTCAGATCAGAGTGACAAACAGATTTGGAATAGATTTATGAAAATCGTCCTTTGGAAAATGTACTCCAAAAATGCAAAAAAGAAAAGTGAAGGTAGTCTGTGCTACATATCTGTCCTTCTACTCACTTCAATAAACATTCATGAGAGCCCACTCTGTGCTAGGAGCTCTGCTAGAAGCCGAGAGCACAAATTGTATTTCTGTTCATTGCCAGCTGTGTAAATTCTTTTTATTTTGTTTTATTTATTTATTTGTTTGTTTGTTTGTTTGTTTATTGTTTTATTTTGTTTTGGGTGTTTTGTTTTTTGTACTTTCTTGCTATCTAGCTTTGTTCCAATGGGTCATGTTGCAATGCCCATGTTCATGAGTCTTTACCTATCTGCACAAACTAGATGTCTGGTTACATTAATTAACAAATGCTCTATTGAGGATAATGAGTATGATTGATTCCATGTAAAGTGAGGATATGGCTGACACTTGCAGAGTTTCATATAGGAGGTGACAGCTAATTCAAATGGATACTGTGACATGAATGAAAGAATTCAATTCTAATGTAATGAAGTGGGGTCATCTCAGCCTGTGGTATTACAGGAGAGATCTGAAGTATAGAAGAACCTAGAAACAAAGACCTCATATTACCATAGCTACCACAGATGATAAATTGGAGACAGCATGGAATTGACTTTAATCAGTCAGTGTATTCTGGTAAATGTTTAACAACTAGCCCTCTGGAAAAAAAAACAAACATAAAAACACTGATTTAAAACATTTTCTGATTTAAATAGTGTAAATCATTCCGCCAAGACCAATTTTGAACTACCAGTGTAAGGTCACTCAGTGTGGTTTTGGATAGAGAAGCACCAGCCTGCCCTGTAGAACCATTGTGGCCAGTTCAGGCATATCACTTTGGCACTGTTGCACTGCCTCTCCCTCTGAATTTGGTAAATTAATGAACTCAATGCTTCTACTCCCCAGTCTCATGAACCGTAAAGTGGAGACTATGAAACCTACCTGGGGTATTAACAGAAAGGCTGAATGAGTTAATGAATAACATAGTATTTTGCATATAATAGAAATTCGAAAACATTCCTTTTTCTCCTTAGTTGAAATCTGGATTTCATAAATCCTCTGGGTGCCCAGAGTCCGAAATATTGGCACCAAGACAGAACAATACTAGAAAAGTGTCACAGACATCCAAGGATTCACAATCTGCTACCTCATTGGTCTAGTTGACTCTAATTTGTATTTGAACAGAAAGCACCCCAGCAGAGGCTCTTTTGTTTGATGTGTCTTTACATAGGAATGTTTCATCTACCAAGGTGGTAGAATATTCTCTCAGGGTAAGGACCTCACAGCTTTCTTTCTTAAAAGCCTGCATATATTAAGTCTATAATCCATGCCTTTGAATGACTGATTAACTGGCTTGGAAAACACATCATATATATTAATAGAAATATTTTATTTCTGGATTTGTTTATTTTTCACTTATTTTAAACTGAGACTGTTCCACTCAGACATTAGTAACAGTGAGCTGTCCACATTCTGGGCTGCTTATGCAACTCTGCTGGGATCCTTACTTTGCTCCAACTTTGCTTTGTTTCTGCTCCATTTCCATTGCATTGTTTTCTCTTACATTATTGTTTTCTCTTACCATAGTCTCCCATTCTCATCCTAGATTGCCCTTAGAAATGCATATCTAAAAAATACCTCTCTAGATTTGATCCATGTCATTCTCCAGTGAGAAGTGGGTTTGACACAGACTGACTTTCCATTTCTTGCTGCTCCTAACCAGTTTGAGTACAATGCTTAAAGTATTTCAATGAGTTGCTAGAATAATATCCACCATGCTTTATTATTATTATTGCTATTATTATTACGTTATGTTAGTCATCATACAGTACATCATTAGTTTTTGATGTAGTTTCATGATTCACTGTTTGCATATAACACTAGGTTTTTTGGATATGTGTTTTTTGGATATGTTTTTTGGATATGTATTTCAATAAAAACCCTGTTAGATAGAAGTTATCAAATTTATTTTACATGATTTGGAACTGAGGTTCTGAGATAGTGATCTCTTAAGTTTACACAGATATGGTTAGTCAATTCTATAACATTCAGTCTCATCTTGTCTTCCTTTTCCTTCCTGAAGACTCAAAACTGGCAGTATATACATACATATGTAATTAATAATGGCTACTACTACATAGCACTGAGTAGATAAAATAGAAAGCAGGGCTCCTTTTTCAATGCTTATTTCTTCTTGATCTTTAATCTTCTACAATTTTCACAATTGTGTCCTTGTCAAGACATTCAATTTCCTTGGCTTCTCTAATAATTTCTCTCCTGGTTTCTCTCTATGGTTTTGGTTCCTCTTTCACCTCCTTCCCTTGAATGATGGGGTCCTCATATTGCAACCTAAGCTCTCTCCTCTTATATATTCTTCCTTCAAGCAATATCCTACCACATCCACAGCTTCCATTACCATCTATTGTGGACTGAATTGTGTTCCCCATCAAGTTCATATGTCGAAGCCCTAACCCTTTCCCCAATACCTCTGAGTGTGGCTATATATGGAGATAGGAATTTTAAAGAGCTAATTAAGGTAAAATGAAGTCAGCTGGGTGGGTCCTAATCCAATAAGATTTGTGTCCGTGTAAGAATATGGGTTAGGATGCAGACATGCCCACTGGAAAAGACAACATAAAGACAGCTGAAGATGTCGGCCTGCCAACCAAGGCCAGAGACCTCAGAAGAAATTGATCTTGGCAGCCCCTGAATCTTGGATTTCTGGACTCTAGAACAGTGAAGACATGATTTTGTTGTTGAAGCCCCACAGTCAGTGGTATGTTATGGAAGCCTTAGCAGACTAATATATACTACCTATATGTGTCTGATACCTAAATTATGTTTCTAAACCAGCTCTCTTGCCTGAACCCTTGATCTAGTTATACTGCTGTGAGATATCACTTCTTGGATATTTCAAAGGCACATCTGCAAACAAATGGCTAATCTCTCCCATTCAAATATGGTCATATTTCCAGGATTGTCTCTCAGCAACTACGTAGCTACAAACCAGTTTTATACAACCATCTCCTTTACTCTTATATATACTACATGGTCCAACCCTGTCAATTTTCCTTCCTAAATATCTGTTGAATCCTTCTACATCTCTCTTGTTTATGGTCACAACAAGCTGACCCTGGAAAACATATACAGTCAGGTAAAATGCCAGGGGGGTTGAACACAGAGACAGAGACAAGACTAAGCATTCAATATATGAATGGTCAGCACATCTATTTCAAAAAATCAGTTCTGGGAATTAATTTCTGGAGATTTGTCCTATTTCCCTTGTCCCCCAAGACTCTGAAAGATATGGGCATTACCACTTTTGTCAAGTTCATGTCATTCTAATATCTCCTCCACCACTCTGTCCATCACATTTTAGGATAAGAATCTTTATTAAGCCTTACATAATGGTTCTTAATTGGAGGTGTTAGTCTGGCTTGCAGATGTTTCAAAATATGGGTGGGAAGTGCATTTGGCTGGGTCTTGGATCCTGACTCTTTGTAGCTAAATGCCAAACATTTTCCAGTTCAGGCAATAATTCCACCTAATAGTACCTATCTGATAGCTGTGTATTAAGATATTAGGAGTATTTTAACCATAGCACCTTAGGCCTTCCCTCTTGGTCCTCTTTTCTGCTCCAGTCTATTCCCTCTGCTTTCCTTTTTACCAAGGAAAATCCTACCCAACTTTCATAACTTGTAAGTTGTTACTTCACAGGAAAGTCTTGACCTCTCTAAATATAGCAAATTATACACTCATAGCACAGTGTGCACAGATTTATAGTTAGATATTTATTCATATGATCATTTTATAAATGTCTATTTTGTCCAAAAGCATGTATAGCTACATGTAGACAAGAATTGCATCTGGTTTTGGTAACAACTGTATCCCTGGCACCTGACAGTACGGAGTATGGAGGCACTTTGTAAGTGTTTATTGAATGTGCAAATGAATGGGTGCATGAAAGGTGCAGTCCCTGATCTTGAAGGATTGAAAATTGGGAACAGAGTGTGTGATGAAACACCTTAGAATGGCCTGTGGACAGAAAAGAGACACTTATATCAGTCTTCTCTCTGCTGAGAGAAGAGCTAGTTGGAAAGTCTCACATAAACATGTATCTTAGTGCCCGGAAACCTGCAGGACCAAAATTTTCTTTTGGAAATGTGACACTTGAGGTTACCTGCTTCAAAGAGAATTCCTATTTCAAGCCTCTGTCTTGCAGGGCTTCCAAATGAACTCACTGGCAACCACATGTCCCTTATCTGTGGAGAGACTGGAACACCCATGGACTGTGGAATTTTGCTTTTTCTTTGCTTCCACAGCAAAGGGCTAGGGATCTTTCAGAGAACAAAGGAGGAAGGTAGCCAAA
This sequence comes from Ailurus styani, assembly GCA_002007465.1. Lineage (NCBI taxonomy): Eukaryota > Metazoa > Chordata > Mammalia > Carnivora > Ailuridae > Ailurus > Ailurus styani. Next base: position 203,378 of record LNAC01000688.1, on the reverse strand, counting down.
GGTTGGTCAGGGCCTGGTCAGGGCAGGCTTCAGAGCTGGAGAGTGAAAGGTCAGAGAATTATGGAGAAGAGAAATTGAAGCAACTGGAGATGAAGAAGAGCGCAGAATAAAAGCAGAGTCAGCTTTAAAATTATTCCCCATGGTTGAGAGAAAAATTCTATTTCTCTCATTTGCAAAGAAACCTGGGGCAGACAGACACCTTGGGATATTCATTATTTCTTTAAATCTTTAATTGGGCACTTCAAAAGATCACAATTAAGCTTTTTAAAAGTATAAAGTTTAAGTTGAAAGGAATCCATGGAGACCAATGCTACTGAATCTTCTGGTGTGAACAAGTGGCCTTATTAAAAACAGGAGGGGGTGATGGTACAAAGACAGGTTCCTGAGTCATTGGTTAGAGGAAGCATCCTGAATTTCCTCCCTCTGTTAATGGGCTAAGAATGAAGGAGGACAAGGAGAGGCAGGAGATTCCACTCTATTCAACTGTAACTTCACCATGGAGATGTGTACTCTGAGGCAATGATATTCCAAATACCTCTGAAAATAAAAGTCAAGGAAATCATGGTTCATACCTTGAGTTCTCCCTCTGTGCTTGCACACTTGAGTCCTTCCTATTAACACATGAATTCTCTGCAAATTGGCTCATCCATTCTTACTTTCAGGATCTAAACAGCTCACACCTAACACCAGTCATGACTGCCAAGGCCTTAGCTTCCCAATATCCTGATCAATTGCCCTACCCTGTGCTGGAAACTTTGCCTTGCTCCTGATCTAATACCCTCATGTCAGCCTCTGCTCTGGTGCTCCCTAGCTATTGCTTTCTTTTAAATCAGATGTCCCAGGGGCGCCTGGGTGGCTCAGTGGGTTAAAGCCTCTGCCTTCGGCTCAGGTCATGATCTCAGCATCCTGGGATCAAGCCCTCATCGGGCTCCCTGCTCAGTGGGGACCCTGCTTCCTCCTCTCTCTCTGCCTGCCTCTCTGCCTACTTGTGATCTGATCTCTCTCTCTCTGTGTCAAATAAATAAATAAAATCTTAAAAAAAAATAAAAAAAATAAAACAGATGTCCTTTTTAAAAATTTATTTATTTTTATTTTATTTTTTATTAAAAATTTTCTAATTAACATATAATATATTATTTGTTTCAGGGGTACAGGTCTGTGAATCATCCATCTTACTCAACTCACAGCACTCACCATAGCACGTATCCTCCCAAATGTCCATCACCCAGGCACCTCATCCCTCCCAACCCCAGCCCTCCAGCAACTCTCAGTTTGTTTCCAGAGATTAAGAGTCTCTTATGGTTTGTTTCCCTCTCTGGTTTTGTCTTGTTTCATTTTGCCTTCCTTCCCCTATGATCCTCTGTCTTGTTTCTCAAATTCCTCATATCAGTAAGATCATAAGATAATTGTCTTTCTTGGGTGCCTGGGTGGCTCAGTGGGTTAAAGCCTCTGCCTTCAGCTCAGGTCATGATCTCAGGGTCCTGGGTTCGAAGCCCGCACTGGGGCTATAGATTGACTATAACAGTGGGCTCCCTGCTTCCTCCTCTCTCTCTGCCTGCCTCTCAGCCTACTTGTAATCTCTCTCCCTCTCTGTCAAATAAATAAATAAAACCTTAAAAAATATATATTGTCTTTCTCTGATTGACTTATTTCACTTAGCATAATAGCCTCTAGTTCTAACCACATCATTGCAAATGGCAAGATTTCATTTTTTGATGGTGCATAATATTCCATTTTATATATGTACCACATCTTTTTTTATCCATTCTAGATATCCATGGATATCTAGACTTTTTTCATAGTTTGGCAATTGTGGACATTGCTGCTATAAACATTGGGGTGCACATGCCTCTTCAGTTCACTACATTTGTATCTTTAGTGTAAATACCTAGTAATGCAATTGCTGGGTCATAGGGTAGCTTTATTTTCAAATTTTGAGGAAACTCCATACTGTTTTCCAGAGTGGCTGCATCATATAACAGCTATTTTTTTCACCCTGCCTTTGAGTCCCACTAGTTCTCACAACCAGGAGCACCCATTTCCCTTCTAGTGTATAGAGCTCAGCCCAGCCCTGACAAGGCAAAGGAAATGAAGGAATCTCAGTCCTGCAAATTGGAATTCAAACACTGCCTTGCTTGCTACACACTGTGTTTGTTCTGTCTTTTAACCTCACATCTGTTATACTTGTGTATTCCTCAATGTAACCAAACCCACAGTGGGTATTCTAGGGCTCCTTTTCCTACCCCGTGCTCTAGAGCAGGTAGGACAGAGGCTCTGCATTGTTCTTAAAATATTTTTTTAGGTTCAAATTCCAAATTCTGAACTTATAACCCAGAGCTCCAGCAATCATCACTTTCTCAGAATCTTCTTGAACCTTTGTTGGGACTTCCGTTGTTTTCTGAGGCCAAGATTGCCAGGTATTGTGCTCTACATAGGCAGCCAGTGCAGCCTGATGTAGCCCCATTATACTATTCACAGATTTCCTGGATGTCCTCTCAGGATATCCTCCATAAGCCTCTTTGACCCCCACCTATGAGCCTAGTGTTCCCATTGTGTAGTTTTCCAATATGCCTGATGCAACCTTAGTAACTTCATGATCAAAGCTCTTGGCACTTACTATGTTTCTAATGGATACTTTTTGGTTCTATACAGGATTGGGAGAATATTTGGTATAGTCTAATTCTATTCATTGCCTCTAGCTTTTTTCTCCAGTTTTGTTTTATCTTGGTTGGCTTGTTATGTTGCCATCTATCCGTATAATTCAGCACAGTTCACCTTTCCAGCATGACCCTAGGGAATTACTTAAAAGTAGTGAAGAGAAGCACATTTATTGTAAATTTGTCTAAAGATACTCATGGCTTCTTTAGAAATATCATATTATTATTATCAAGAACAAAACAAACTAGGTATCCAGTGAACCTTCTTCCAAACTCATTAGGGATAACTCTTCCTTAGAATCATTTTCTCTAAGGTTCTACACATGCACCATCAAGAATGGAGATTACAAAAGCCTGTTGAATATCATAAGGTTATCCCTTACAGCATTTTAGCAATAGAAACATATTAGGCACAAGAAATAAGATTGATCTCTGTCAAATGATAGAGCATGATTAAGATTTACTTATTTATTTTGGTAGTAGGGGAAGGGGCAGAGGAAAAGGATCCTCAAGCAGACTCCATACTGAGGGTGGAGCTCCATGAGGGGCTTGATAACAGGACCCAGAGATCATGACCTGACCTGAAATCAAGAGTCAGTCACTTAACTGATTGAGCCACCCAGGTGCCCCAAATTAGATGTATTATTAAGTTAAAAAAATCAAAGGGTAAAAGGGTACATATAACATGCAATCTTTTGTATAAAAAGAGAACTGATTATATACACATATTGTAGATGCTTATATTTGCAAAAAGAGATACAGGGAGGATAACCCAGAATCTAAAGAAAAAAAAATTACTTGTGTGTGAGAAAAAGTAGGGAGGATAAGAATAGAAGTAGGAATTTCCTGGGTATAACTGTATATTTTGTTTTGACTTTAGAACTTTGAGTATATTAACATACAGGTAAACTTAAAGCTAAAGGCATAAAAAGGGGGCTCCTGGTTTCCTCAGTTGGTTAAGTGACTGCCTTCAGCTCAGGTCATGATCCTGGAGTCCCAGGATGGAGTTCCCCATCGGGCTTCCTGCTCAGTGGGGAGTCTGCTTCTCCCTCTGACCCTTCCCCGTCTCATGCTCTCTCTCTCTCTCTCATTTTCTCTCCTTCAAATAAATGAATAAAATCTTTAAAAAAACATAAAAAGGCAAACTCACTAGTAGATTTTTTATAAAAGACAGGAAAAGAAATAAAAGAAATAAAACTATAAGAAATGAAAAGAAAGAAATAAAACTATAATTCAAATTGTCAATTTAATAACTCAAGAAAGATCAGTGATCACTCAAGTAAGTTCTTTCTTTCACCACTCCAGTAACTTCTTATCAAATTTTATAAGTATTTTTCTTCATTCAAAAAACTTAGAAATGAAGATATCCCATTACCAAATAGCTCATCTAGCCTCCAGGTCTTGGTTCTTAAATATATTTTTCTTATTAAAAGAACCAGGGCTTCTTTTAAAAAAAATCTGGCCTTTGGGACAAAAGAAGCATAATAATATGAATTTGGAATATCTTATTGTGTTAGAAAGCAAATCAGCAAAGAATGGTGTGGAATGCCAACAGATCAAAAGAGCTGGCTTTAAACATCATTGGACAAAGTTTGAACAATTTGAGCAAGAAGAAGGAGGAGGAGGAGGAAGAGGAGAAGGAGGAGCAGGAGGAGAAGGAGAAAGAGAAGGAGAAGGAAGAGAAGAAGGAGAACGAGGAGAAGAAGAAAAGAAGAAGATGATGGAGGAGAAGGAGTGGAGAATGCCAGCTAAAAATTTAGAAGCAATGATAATTTTTCTTTCTTTTTTTAGAGAAGGGGGTAGGGGCAGAGGGAGGGGGAGAGAAAAAATATTAAGCAGGCTCAGAGCCCAGTGTGGAGCTGGATTTCACAACACTGAGATCGCGACCTGAGTCAAAGTCAGGAGTCACACGCTTAACTGACTGGGCCACCTTGGTGCTCCAGAAATGATAGAATTTTTAAAAGTCAGAGTTTCGCAATATATAATAGTTAATTATTATAAGTATAATTATTAATATTATATTATTAATGTAATAATTGACTCAGGTAAAGATTCATAAATGCTAAAACTATTGGGTGTTTCAAGGACATCATGAATCACCAGTCCAGAAAGTTGATAAGAAAGTAAAGAAAGATGAGGACTAAAAATATCTGTTACTTTATCCTATAGAAAGCATCTGTGATAGTAGCAAGATACCTGTCAGCAGAATGATGGGAAATAAATTACTATTGACCTCCATCCATCCCTTTGCTTTGTACTGCCTAGATCATCTTTGTGTAGTAAACAAACAAACAAAAACCCCAAAACAAAACAAAACAAAAAAAATTTAATTCAAGTTTTAAATTTTTCGCACAATTATTCTTCTTTCCAAAGTTTTGCTTTGATCTAGCCTAAGGACTTGGCTTTTTCGTGATCTCACAAGCAGAAAAGATATTCAATTACCACAACCCTCAAGATGTGATACTCTCTTAATGACTTGTTCATTTTTCAGATCCCAGTGTGACCATGTTTCAGATCCCAACTTCTCCAATTTCTTTATTATTTTATTATTTATTATTTTTCTTTTTACCTTCATCTGGTTATTCCAATTGTTGTATCTCATCATGTATTAAACACTTGATGCCTCCCATATTTCAGTTAATAGTTCAGTTATTTCACAGGTAACTCTGGCTTGTGGCTCACAGTCTTTTTCTCTTAAACTCCTGCTATTCTAAAGGGTAACTCCAAAATCCATATTATGAGCTGAACATGTGGTTAACCATAAAGATTCTTGAATTCTTCGAATCCGTAGATAGTATAGATAATCTACTTGGTTAACCTGTATATAAAATAGTCACTCTCAAAAAAAAAAACACAAAACAAAACACACACAAAAAAACCCTCTACAATTTTACTTTAATATTCAACTGTCTAACCTTTGTCTTTTATGTTCCCTTAATTTTCAATAGCTTACTACTACTTCCTACCTTTCAATTACCATCACATGGAATTCCCCCTTTCTTCTCAAGTCTGTATACCCTGTGGTGCATGGCTTTACCATTTTTTTTTTAATCATGGTTCTCCATATATTTGGATGACTAGTGAAACTGGACTACTGATAACCTAATGGCTGCTCTGTAATTCCTAAAACTTTTCTATGGTTTTCCTTCTTCTTGCCTTTCTTCCTGCTCTGGCAGTTTGTAATAAACATTCTAGTTCCCGGTCTCAGAGGGCAAGGTTCTAATATTTCATCACTAAGTAGGTTATACACATAGGCTAGTAAACACTCTTGATTATGCTAAAGAGGGGTCCTTTTATTCCTGAGATTCTAGGAGATGTTAACATGATATGGCTTGTGAATTTTGTCACATGATTTCCTGTATGTGTTGATTCTTCTCCTTTATTTTGTTAATGTAAATAATTGCACCAATTGTCTTCAAATATTATACTAATTTCACATTCTAGTAAATCCAACTTGATCACGACTTATCTTTTTATATAGTTTGCTGAGTGCTTGCAAGTTTTTATAAGAATTTTGCATCTATCTTCATACAAGAGATTTACTATTTACCTTTCTTATGATGTCCTTGACAGATTTTTCTTTTTTTTTTTTTAAGATTTTATTTATTTCACAGTAGCAGAGAGATCACAAGGAGGCAGAGAGGCAGGCAGAGAGAGAGGGGGAAGCAGGCTCCTTGCTGAGCAGAGAGCCCGATACGGGCCTCGATCCCAGGACCCTGAGATCATGACCTGAGCCGAAGGCAGACGCTTAACCAACTGAGCCACCCAGGTGTCCCTATACTTCATCATTTCTGTTGTATTTCTTTTTTTTATATTTAAAGAACAAGCAAGAGAAAGAGAGAGAGAGAGAGAGTAGGGGGGAGAGGCAGAAGGAGAGGGAGAGAGAGAATCTCAAGCAGACTCCCTACTGAGCACAGAACCCAAGGTGGGGCTCAATCTCATGACCCTGAGATTATGACCAGAGTTGAACTAGAGCCTGACAATTAACCAACTGAGCCACTCAGGCGCCCCTCATCTCTGATATTTTTTCTTGATCACTTTCAAAATTTTTTATCAATTCTATTAGTTTTTTCAAAGAACTTCAAATTGATTTTATTTATTTTTATTTTTATTTAATTAATTATTAATGTATACTCAATATATTATTTAATTTTTAAAATTTTAAATTTATTGATGTATAATTGATACACAAATCATAAAATATTTAAATGTACATGTGATTTTATAGACAAATACATTATGAAAGAATTCCCCCAACTAGTCAAAAAATCAATGATAAGATTTGAAATTATTTTTTCACATTATTAGGTTGCTTTTTCATTTGGCTGATGGTTTCCTTTGCTGTGCAGAAACATTTTAGTTTGATGTTGTCCCACTTGTGGATTTTTGCTTTTGCTACCTTTGGTTTTAATGTCCAAGCAAAAAATCATCAATGAAACTGATGTCAAGGAGCTTATCCCCTATATTCTCTTCTAGCAATTTTATGGTTTCAGGTCCTACTTTCAAGTCTTCAATCCATTTTGGGTTTTTTTGTTTGTTTGTTTGTTTGTTTTTTGCCCCAGGGGTACAGGTCTGTGAATCATCAGGCTTACACCTTTCACAGCACTCACCATAGCACAAACCCTCCCCAATGTCCATGACCCATCCACCCTATCCCTACTCTCCCACCCCCCAGTAACCCTCAGTTTGTTTTGTGAGATTAGGAGTCTCTTATGGTTTGTCTCCTTCCCCATCCCATCTTGTTTCATTATTTTTCCCTCCCTACCCCTCACGATCTCCTACCCTGCCCCTCGCGTTGCTCATATCAGAGAGATCATATGATAATTTCAATCCATTTTGAATCAATTTTTGTGTATGGTGTAAAATAACAGTCCAGTTTCATCCTTTGTATGTGGCTATCCAGTTTTCCCAGCACAATTTATTGAAGCGACTTTCTTTTCCCAATTGTATATTCTTGGCCATATATGTGTGGGTTAATTCTTGGATTCTCTTCTTTTCTATTGATCTATTTTTAAGTCAATATTATACTGTTTCTATTACTAGAACTTTGTAATCTAGTTTGAAATCAGGAAGCGTGATGGCTCTAGTTTTGTTTTCCTTTCTCAAGATTGCTTTGGTTATTCAGGATCTTCTGTGGTTCCATACAAATTTTAGATTTGTTTGTTGTATTTCAGTGAAAAATGCTATTGGGATAGAAATTCCAATGAGCTTCTAGATTGATTTGGGTAGTATGAACAATTTAACAATATTAATTTTTCCAGTGCACGAGCACTGAATATCTCTTCATTTAATTGTGTCTTCTGAGATACATTATTTTATTTCATTCTTCTTTAAATTTGGTATTCAGTTTCTAACTTTTTGAGATTAACACATAGCTTATCAATTTTCAGTTCTTGTTTTCTAATACATATTTTTTGAGATTAAAATTGTCCTTCAAAGTTGTATTCCACAATTTTTGATATGTGTTATTTTTAATATCATCTTATTCCAAAGGTTTTCTAATCTTCATTTAAATTTCTTCTTTGACTTGTGTTATTTAGAAGTATATACTTAGCCAAAGTTATGGAGATTATTTTTATTTAGTGTCTTCTTTTTTTTAGTGACATTTTGTTCAAAAAGCATACTGTGTGTGACTGAAATCCTTTGAAATTATTGAGACGGGCTTAATCAGTCATTATACGGTTATTTTTTGTAATTGCTCTATGTCACCTAGAAAATTGTATATACTGACATTTGGGAATTCAATGTTCTATATATGTCAATCAGACAAAATTTGTTAATCACATCTTTCAAATTTTCATTTTTCTTTTTTTCTGCTTGTTCTATGAGTTACTGAGAAAGATGTATTCAAATATTCCATCACGACTATGGGATTCATCTCTAAATTGAAGTTTTATAATTTTTTACTTTATGTATTTTGAGGTTATACTTTTGTTGCCTGTAAGTATAAAACCATTTTACTTGCCTGGTAATTTTAACTTTTTTCATTAGGAAGTGTATCTTTTTATTCCCCAGCTGTGTGTGTGTGTGTGTGTGTGTGTGTGTGTGTGTGTGTGTGGTGTTGTGGTTGTTGAATATTCTCTAGTCATCTCCCTAGATTCACTTTCCTTCCCTGCAGTTTATATATTTATTTTTATTTTTTTAAGATTTTATTTATTTATTTGACAGAAAGAGAGAGAGATCACAAGTAGGTAGAAAGACAGGCAGAGAGAGGAGGATGCAGGCTCCTGCTGAGCAGAGAGCCCGATGTGGGGCTCGATCCCAGGACCCTGAGATCATGACCTGAGCCGAAGGCAGAGGCTTTAACCCACTGAGCCACCCAGGCGCCCCATCCTTCCCTGCAGTTTAAAATGTTGATGCTATGGACTATACCAACAAGGCTTTCAGTTGGATATGGCCAAAAGGATGCACTGAAAAGATACGGGTGTTTGGCAAGAGAGAGAATTTAGTAAATCACTTCTCTGCTCCTTTATGGCTAGACATTGGGTGGCCTCACCTGAAATCCTCTATGTAAAGTCACAAATTACATTAAGCATCTCTTTTGTATAGCTATTGTCAGAGTTTCCTTCAGGTTCTAATAACCATGCTCATCCTTTGATCCTTCTTTTGTTCTTAATTTAATCCAGTTTTTAGGATTATTTTCATCTGAGGAATCTATCTTAATTAGTATACCAATTTCTTTTTTTATTTTTATTTTTATTATTAACATAAAATGTATTATTCGTTTCAGGGGTACCGGTCTGTGATTCTTCGGTCTTACACGATTCACAGCACTAACCATAGCACATACTGTCCCCAATGTCCTATCACCCAGCCACCCCATCCCTCCCAACCCCTCCACTCCAGCAACCCTCAGTTTGTTTCCTTAGATTAAGAGTCTCTTATGGTTTGTCTCCCTCCCGGTATACCAATTTCTGAGCATATAACACTTTTCCCCCTTTGCATGACTTCAGATGAACTAGATGCAATGTCCACTAATTCATAGCTAGAATTCAACCTGCTACTTAAGTTATAGACCCATATATCTAATTGCCTACTGAAAATGTCCATCTCAATATACTGTGTATCTCCATATGTTCCAGACTGAACATATGTTCTAGACTAAATGTTCTATGTGTCATTCAAATATATTCTTTATCTTCAATTTCGTACCAAGTCAAATGATTTTTGTCTATAAAAATATTTGGATTTACGTGGCATGAATTCAGGACAGAAAAGGCTTAGGGTCAGTGAAGACTTAATTGTGGTTCTCAGGTCATTTTTCACTTTCCACCCAAAGAGAAGTGTCATTTAATCCAAGTGGAGCAATGGAGATCGTTCATTCTCCTCCATTTATTGTATGAAGTAGTCACTGAGACAGTAGTCACTGAAGTAGCTGACCTTCCACGGACTGACTACACATTCCAGGCTTCCTTATCATTAAGTATTGTCCTGTAATTTCTCATCATGGATTTGTAAGATGCACATTTGCCTTCTTCAGTATTATTTTCTCCTTCTACCAGCTGCATATAAATGACTCTATGGGAATAAAGATAGTTGTTAATATCAACATTGTGCTCTTTGTTATTAACAATATTATGTTTCTCTAATAGTGTTTTCAATTGATAGCATATTTAAAAATAACTATGAGATGCCCATAGAAATTTGGTAGCTAAGGTCATCTTCTTACTCTGATTTTATTCTATTATAAATTAGATACACACCCAGGCTTAGGTTCTCCTCTCTCTTGCCTCAGAGAATCTCTCTCAGCAATGCATCCTGAACATCTCTCTTCATTTTATATGACCTCTAAAGTGGTCTCTTAGTTTTTACCACAGTTTTTGCCCATGGGATTTGACTTGGTGTTACAGTTGACTCTTGTTTCCCAGTAAATCAGGAATTCAGTTCAACTTTCTACATTCTCTACAGATGCCCATTCAGTCCTATGCCAATTTTTAAATTCTGACATTCAAGGACCCTTCAGTGTCCCAGAAACTTTTCCTCAAGTGCTTCAAGCCACATCATCATCATGTTATATTTAATTAAACACATTATATTCTTAAAAGACCTATAATATGAATATCTACCATTTATTAAGCAATGACTATGACCCACACATCACTGTGACTTACATACATTGACTTATTGTATACCCACACAATCTCTGTAAGAAAGTCGTCATCATTATTCTCACTTTTAAAAGATGAAGGACATAAGGCACAGCAAAGGCAATTAACCTTCCCAAAGCCATACAGCCAGCAAGTGGCAGTGCTGTTATTTGGACATTGGTAGTATGCCTTGAAGACCCACGTTCTTCATCACTGGGATATGCTACCCTTATATATATATTACTACATTTGATCATGATTAAAAAAATATGTATGTGGGTTTCTTTCCCAATTTTAAAAGTGAAGACATGAAAACGCAGAGGGATTGAGCACACTTCTCAGTCACACAACCAGTAAGTGCTAGAATTAAGGTTTGAAACTTAAGAACAAGTACCTTCCAGTGAAACCTAGAAATATTTCTAGTCTATTTAATAAGTCTATTAAATCATAGTTCCCTCTCCTTCAGAATATATTATTGAGTTTGGGCATATATAAATCCTCACCAAAAAGATTTCTGCTAGACACCAGATTCGACGAGACTAAAATGTAAGCACAAGCAAATGACAAGAAAATGGCAGAGGTAATGACCTTCTAGTTCCTGATGCAATCTCATTGATGACCACTTGATCACTAATTGTCAAAATGATCTAGAAGACTGAAATACAAATTTATATTCATTATTATGAAGAATACCTTTTGTTTTGAATATATTCTGTGTATTTTTTTATTTTTCTCCACCTGTAGAACACATTTTGATTTTTTACTTTTTATTTATTTATTTATTTATTTATTTATTTATTTATTTATTTATTTATTTATTTATTTATTTGACACAGAGAGAGAGATTACAAGTAGTCAGAGAGGCAGGCAGAGAGAACAGGGAGAGGAGGAGGCAGGCTCCCTGCTGAGCAGAGAGCCCGATGCGGGGCTTGATCCCAGGACGCTGAGATCATGACCTGAGCTGAAAGCAGAAGCCCCTCAGTGGGTTCACTGAGCCACCCAGGTGCCCCACATTTTGATTTTTTAAAAGATTTTATGTATTTATTTTTGAGAGAGAGAGAAAGAGAGAGAGAGCACATGAGCAGGTGGGAGGGGCAGAAGGAGAAGTAGACTCCCCACAGAACAGAGAGCATGATATGGGGTGTGATCCCAGGACCTGGGATTATGACCTGAGCTGAAGGCAGATGCTTAACCAACTGAGCCACTCAGGCACACTGATTATATTCTGTGTCTTAAGAAGCTAGCTAATGAAAATAGAAAAATCCGTGGCAAAATACTAAAATATATATTGATTATTTCATTTTTAGCTCAAATCTAAATCTTGTTGATTTTACTTGTTTTAAAAGACATACAATGTTATTGACAGTAATATATATAGATATATAGATATATATTTGGAGATGCTTGCATTTGTTTTTATGATTGGATCAGCAATCAAAAAGATTCAGTGATCATATGTCTACCTCCTGGACTGTAACTGTGATTGCTTATTCTACCTCTATGTTCTCAATTCCACCCTGGGCTCAATCCTTCTTCAGTTTCCAACGTTGATCACTTCAGCTATTCTGGCTACATTTACATCTTTCCCCTTTGACTTGAAATAATCTGAAGTGATTAGATTCAAAGAAACACTGAACAGGTGTCATTTGAATACAAAGCTAATGTCTCATAGGTCACACTATGGTAAAGGGTGCTGTAGATAGATAGAAAGGTGCATGAGAGATGAGAGACTTTAAAATCAATTGTTATGGTAACATTCTAATAATTCGTCTTAGAGATCTACACTCCTGAAGACTTTTCCAGGGTGAGTGTTTCATTATTCAATGTAAATTATCTTTGTTTATTTGAAACTGTGAGTGCTTTTTTACCAATTAGAAATGTATATTAGAGAGGGATTGACCCTCTTGGTGATTTGTATCTAGTCATTGTCCACTGATACTGTTGCAGATTAGAAAAACTCTTCCCCATACCTCATTTAGCAATGCTCTGTGTGTTGGCTCGTGGAAAAATGGTGCTGAGGTGCAAGGAAGACCTACAGTGTAGCACCCCAGAGCAGACCAGGCATTTGCAGATTTGTCACGCTGTCATCCTAGATGTGGGGTCCAGCCAGAGCTAAGTTATAGCTTGGGACCTGGGCTTAAGACAGATTTGTCTGAGTCATAATTTAATTTCTTACTGGCTGTGTGACTTTGCTATCTCTGAAACTCAGTTTTAGCACCTAGAATATAAGAAATATTTCTACCAATGAAATAAGGAGGAAATCCCCAGAAAATGCCTCCCCTTAGGTTTCCTACCTACTTGCATTTCTGCTTCTTTCTTATTAGATTTTCAAGAGTTGACTATGAGCTATTATCTTCTGTATGATATTTAATTTATTCTGTTTAAAACATTTCATAGGAGTGCCTGGGTGGCTCAGTCAGTTAAGTGTCCAACTCTTAATTTTAGCTCAGGTCATGGTATCGGGTCCTGAGATTGAGACCTGCATAGGGTTCCATGTTGGGCCTGGAACCTACTTAAGAGTCTCTCTCTGCCTCTTCTTCTGTCCCTCCTACACTGCATTCACAGACACTATCTTTCATAAGTTAATTAGTTAATTAATTAATTCATTCATTCATTAAACTGTTTTCTCCCATAACTGAATCCTCTCAATATTTGACTTGTCCTGTAAACTCCATAGAGTAGATAACAAGATTCATGACTGCTATTGAGAACATTCTCACAAAATGATACTAAAGAGGAAAAAATGGTATTAATGAAAATAGCTACTATTTATTACATCTTTATTATGTGCCAAACATTGGGCTGCTTTATCTAATTATCTCATTTAATTTTAATAGATTTTAAGATTAGAATCCAAAGGGTTTGAGTCAAAATTGCAATGTTAAAATGGGTGATGTGCTGAGTAACAAGTTAAAATATACAATGTTTACTGAGAAATTAAATATGGATGAAATAAAAAAAATGAACAAATGAAACTATTATGTTAGATTATTTTTTTTGCTACTTGTTGTGAAACCAATTTGACTAGCAATTTCAATGCAAATTAATATGTTTTTCTTGTAATGGTGGTTAAAAATTATTTGTACTGGAAAAATACTGGACTATTTAGAAAATAGTTTCAGAATAAACAGATTTTGAGAACTCTGAAGAGTTTTATAAGAGGCTGGTTGGAAATCGTGTTGGTTTATAAAATAACAACTGAAATGCCAATTTTGATTTTATTATTAAATCAAGACTAGGGTGGCCTGAGCTTTATAAAAAGGAGGGCACTGAAAATTCTAGGAAGAAGAGGTCTAATTAAAGGAATAAACACCTAGAAATTTCCCTAGATACAGAATTCAGTGTACAGGATGTAGTAGAAGATGCACCTGTCCTGGTTTGTTTAATTATTTTGTTACTATGTCAAGGGATATAGAATTTGCATATGATGGAGACTTAGGTACATTTGAAGTAGTTTGAAAAATGTCTGATCAAGGAAAATGCCATTCTACGCTTTACTTCTATAGTGACAAAAAAAGAGTGGGGATTATTAGAAGGAATTGGCTCTTCAATACATAGTCCCAATTATAAACCAAAAAGATTCTCTCTTGGTTGTTTATTTAGATAAATAGAAAATAAAAGATTAAACGTCATTGAAAAGTAAAAAATACATTGTTCATATTGGCCTTTTTATGCATAAATAATGTTTCTAGAAACTCAGAAGTAAAGGTATTTGCAGAAGGTTCTGAGGATTATCACTGCTATTCTGAACTACACAGCATCCTAAAGGGAGCAAGATAGACTGGGTCCATCTCCACAGCACCCCTGCCCCAGACATTGGTTTAAAAAGTTTCTCTCATTGTGCTGCTGGGGTAGATGATCAAGATGTGTGCTTGTCTGCTCCTGCTCACTTCACCACAAGCCCCTCTCTTCTGGTACTTTCTTTTCTAGCTACCTGGGTCTTTGGAGAGATCAGAATTTGCCAGGCTCTTTTCTGACTCAGAGATTTGCATTTGTTCTTAATTTTGTTTTAAACAGCCCTGTTCTGCTAATCCCATGGCTCTTATGATTGTCATTCAAATCTTAGCTTAAACGTAGTTCTTCCCTTGTTATTGCCAAATCAATCAACATCTTGATTACCTTTTTCTTGGCATTTATTTCAACATGCAAGAATGGTTTTAACATATTTTTATATTTTTCTTATTAGACTGTGAACTGCGTGAGTTCAGGAGCGTTCCTGTCTCCTTCATCTATTTAACCACAGCTTCTGAAACAATATATGGCCAGTTGTTCCACTGTGTTGCAGAGTAAATAGATGGGTACTAGAAAAATACAGAGTCACACCTCATAGAGATGCCAACCTCTGATTATCAGGGCCACTGGGGAAATTCTTAGACACGTGTAATTCCTGGAGCAGATTCTGAGAGATTCTGACTCAGGAGGCTCATGGCTTTCCACTCAGTGTGCTTCCCATTCAACAGCATATCTATCTCCCTGAAGCTTGCTGGAAAATAAAGATCTGCCTTAGATCTACTGACTCAGAATCTGCATTTTAACAAGATTCCTAGGTGATTCTTACCTTAACATCTGAGAAACACTAGTCAAGGATGTTTACTAAAAATATCCAAGTATTTTTAAACTTCAGACTTATCTGAGAACCACTCATCAAGAATATGACTAGGGCGCCTGGGTGGCTCAGTGGGTTAAAGCCTCTGCCTTCGGCTCAGGTCATGATCTCAGGGTCCTGGGATCGAGGCCCGCATCAGGCTCCCTGCTCAGTGGGGAGCCTGCTTCCTCCTCTCTCTGCCTGTTTCTCTACCTACTTGTGATCTGACCTCTCTTTCTGTGTCAAATAAATAAATAAAATCTTAAGAATATGACTAAACCAAAGAAAATAAGAACAAAGGGGCATCTGGGTGGCTCAGTTGGTTGGGTGTCTGCCTTCAGCTCACATCATGATCTTGGAGACCTCGATAGAGCTCAATCCCAAGACCCTAAGATCATGACCTGAGCCGAAGGCAGAGGCTTTAACTCACTGAGCCAACCAGGCACCCCATACAAATATTTGAAAAAAAAAAGAACAAAAATCACACCCCTCCAGACCCTCTGGCAGAAGAGGTATTACAAAGATCACTTATTTATTTAACACAACTTTTATAATGATGGCCTACTCTCATGAGGTACCATGGTAGCCTCAGAAAATGTAAAGTTAAATCAAACATATTTCCTCCTCTTGAGATGGTGTAAGTCCACAAGTGGGGGATAGGCTTACAAGCAATTGACAGTGATGAAGTGCTAGACATCATGCAGGTATGAACACTTGACTTAAAGACAAAGAAAACAATTTCTGCTTGGAACCTTATCAGAGTCCTTAGGTAAACTAACCTGGTGACAAATCTGGACTCATGAAGAAGTGTTCACATTCAGGCAAAAGTATGGAGATCCAGAGCAGCCTGGAATGACTAGAGAATCTTTGTCATCTTGGTAGATATGTTGGGAAACAGATATAAGACTGGAAAGGCTCCAGAGCTATACAATGCTGGTCAGAGCTTTCACTCCTCCATGAACAGCTCTTGCCCTCAGAAGCCTAAAGCCCTGTAGAAGAAACTGGTGAGTGAAAGGACAATTAAAGTATAGAATGACAAATGCACTAGCAAGCCTTGTGGAAGGCCAGTAATCAGCATGGAGACCCTCAGCTGTGTTCTCAAGAGTACCTAGATGTCAAGAAGGTGAAGGAAAAAGGTGGGGGTGCTATTCTAGGCAGAAATTGCAACACTTTTGAAGGCAAGGCTTCCTTTGCTTTTAAGAAAAAAGAAGCACTTTATAGTATTTCTGTAGGGTGTGAGGTACATGTGACAGATACAACTCTGAAAGGTAGGATATAATCAGAACATGTAGGAACTTAATTGTCATGCAGAGGAGCTTGAATTTTATTGTTTGTCAGAGGAAAACCTCTGAATAATTTTAAGTCAGAAAACACCATGATCATATTCAAATTCACAGCCATGCCAAGAAAGAATTGCAGAGCATCAAACAGATGTAGGGATGAGATGGGAGGTGTTCTCAACAAGACTGTTGAGGAGATGTGGAGAATTGAATCCTGGAGGTGAATATAAGAGGGAAGCAAATATCACTCAAAATAGAACTCGCAAAGCCTTTATTTAGAGGATTTACTTATTGTCTGATATAATTCTCAGGAGGTTGGTTTTGGATTTCACAGCTTGTGAAATAAGTTATTAAAAGCATAAGTTAAAATGCAGTAGGGATGTGTGTGGGGTAAACAGGGATGCTTATTGACAGTCCAGATTAAAAATAAAGTAGGGGGAGAAATCTAAGAGAAAAATCTAATAGAGAGAATAACTGAATGAACAAACTAAAAGTAGACCCAGGGACTCAAAAAACATGTCAGTAGTGTACTATTTGGTCTGGGCGAACATTCCTGGGCAGCTCAGGACATAGCACAGACAAGAATAACAGATATTCTTGAGGACCTCAAGCATCTTCAGAAAAAGAGTGAACTGGGGCGTCTGGGTGTCTCAGTCAGTTAAGTGCCCAACTCTGAATTTCAGCTCAGGTTATGAACTCATGGTCATGAGATAGAGCCTACCTTGGGCTCTCTGCTTAGCAGGGAGTCTGCTTGAGATCCTTTCTCAATCCTCTCTCTGCCCCCCTCAAATAAATAAATAAAGCCTATTAAAAAAAAAGAGTGAACTATGTTCACAAAGGCAGGGCGATGTCTTTTATTTTTCACCTTAAGCACATTCTGTTTGAAAGAATTCAAGTTGAAGCTTCTTTTGACTCTCTTAGGTACACATGGAAAGCCTTACAGCTCTGCAGACTGGTGACTCCTGGACCGCTTCACTTCTCTTTGACCCTAATTCTGGAAAACAGCATACAGTTTGAGAACCAATCAACCAGGGGAACTCTGCCCACTGTTTTACCTTGAGCCAAGACAAGAGTGAAGAAGGTTCAAGTTGAGATACACCTGTTGAGACTTCCCCCAAAGTGACCTGAGGTGGTTTTGTGATTACAGTCATCGTGAACAACAGTGTGAACTTAGCAAACAGGACTGTAGAAAATACCGTGCCTCCAATAACAGAAAATAGTCAAATTATAGTTTTTTTGGCTTTCAGATCAGAAGATATAGACTGGTTGCATAGTTTCTGTGCTTTCTCAGGATACTCAGGGGTATGACTGCTGAGTTAATTTTCTAACATTGCAGAATTTTGAAGCTTTGAGAGAGAAGTGGAGATAATTTGGTGAAATGTATGCTTATTGGGAAAAAAGTCTAAGAAAAAGGAGATCAAAATGCTACAAAAATATTTAAGTTACACCTTTAAAATATATAAAGCTTAGGAATTCTGGTATTTCTGATAATTTATCTCTTCTCCTTCTTTTTTTTTATGAGAGATACATAAAGGCAGAAGGAGAGAGAGAAAATTAAGCAGACTCATGCTGAGCATGGAGCCTGATGAGTGGTTGGATCTCACAACCCTGAGATCATGATCTGAGCTGAAATTAAGAGTCAGAAGCCCAACCAAGTGAGCTACCCAGGTATCCCACAATGTATTTCTAACACTAATTATGAAAGCATGAATGAAGACATAAATTTCGATCCCAAGAGGCTATTTGAAAGGTAGTTTCCCTAAGAGAAAGTCTTGTGGGAATACATATTCTTGACTAGAAAAATTTCAGGATTGCAATATTAACAATGCAAATATGAACAAAGCTCTCTGTGCATTTACTCTATGCTAGGCACTGCTTTAGCATCTGTTGGCTAATTTAGCTTTCCCTTAAAATTTGAAAAGTGACATTAGCATTCCCATTTTAGAGGTGAAAAAACTGCCCTGACATCGTGCAGTTAGTCAGCTGCAGTTCTTGGTGGCCTGGCTGCAGAGCACCTTCTCTGAACAACTAACTTGGGTTATAGTTGGCTTCCAAAAATTAATCGGAAAATGTGGTAAATACAAGAGGAAGAACAGCTCCTGAACTTGATGTTACAGTTTCCTTGTGAAGCTGGAAAGCATATCCAATTAATCTGATCCAATCACTGCAGATAAACAACCATTATCAGATTGAGTCTTCTAAAGAAAATCACTGTCATAGTGTTCTTCTCCAGTTGAGAATCCCTTAATAACTGCACCTTCACTGCAGGAGTAAGTGTGCACATCTGGGCCTGGTTTATATTCCTTCCATGGTCTGATTCCAATCTATCCAAAATTCAATCCTCTGTGATCTCTCACATTTTTTTATTTCTTCCTACACCCTCTCTCAAAATCTCCAGGCACAATGAATTCCTCCTCCTTCAAATGGACTTTGGATGCGTTATGCTTACTTGGGAGTCTTCTTTTTTTTTTTTTAAGATTTTATTTATTTATTTCACAGAGGGAGAGAGATCACAAGGAGACAGAGAGGCAGGCAGAGAGAGAGAGGGGGAAGCAGGCTCCCTGCTGAGCAGAAAGCCCAATGCGGGCCTGGATCCCAGGACCCTGAGATCATGACCTGAGCCGAAAGCAGAGGCTTTAAACCACTGAGCCAACCAGGCACCCAGGAGTCTTCTTGTTACAAAAAATAAACATGCATTTTTGTTTTCTGAAAACATTGTGCTGGGCTAGAACCATGGTGGATACAAACATAATCTAATTCATAGGATTATTCTAAGTATTGGCTGAGAAGGTACATTTAGTATACCATGTAGCCAATAAGTGGCGGCTTGTTATTCGTAAACATTAAACAATTTTGTACACAAATTCTGTGTACATAGGATGAACATGGAATTCAGATAAACCATCTTCTTCCTGAGCCTAAACTGTCTGATTTTTTTTTTTTTGCATTAATGACACCCAGCATCTCATCACCCAATTTACAGGATGGTTATGATTTTGTTACATTTTCCGTGGCCAGGTCTGATTCTAGAATCTCTCTAGCTCCTCTAAACTGTCAATGATTCATTGAGGGATCTATGACCCAGATATAGCACTGAGAACCAACTCACTTAATATGCTCAAATATCATACTCTATTGATACTATGAATTTCAAATTTTTACAGATGGAAAAATCTAAAGTTGAAATAAATTAAGTAACTTCCTCGTTGCCATAATTTGTAAGTAGGAAAGCTAGCATTCAAAGAAAGCCTTTGTATCTCTAAAACTGTGATTTTCTAGTAAATCAAGTTGTCTTCCTTTCTTATACTACTTATCCTTGATTGTTATAGCACTGGCAAGTTCCAGCTCAACCATGCTGGAAAATAAGACTCTTGGACAAAGAAAGATTTTCTAAGATCACTTTTAAAAGACAAATTGGCTTAGGTTTTAGATTAAACAGGACAGAACTTGGTGAGATTATTCCTGTCCAAGACTCAGCATCTCCAGTGTCTTTCCCATAAGCTTATCTTCCAAATACAAATTAGGGAATGGTCAAGCACCAAAGCAATGATCTGATGATAAAGAACTGTAGAAAAGTAGGCAAATGCTAGTTTCCAATTCTGGCAACTCCATGTAAGAACTATTTTGGAGATAAGCCTGGGTGGCTCAGTTGGTTGGGTATCTGCCTTTGGCTCAGATCATGATCCCAGAGTCTGAGAGATGGAGTCCCACATCAGGCTCCCTGTTCAGTGGGGAGCTTACATCTCCCTCTCCCTCTGTCCTCCCCCCTGCCCCTTGACTTGAGCACTCTCTTTCCTTTCTCTCTAGCTCTTTCTCCCACTCTGCTTCTTTCTCAAATAAATAAATAAAATATTTTTTAAAAGATCTATTTTTGGAGGGCTTGCCCTATGTCAAAGTTCTAGAAACAGAAATTAGAAATATTAACAACGCAGAGTGTACTTCTTACAGGAGCTAACAGTTTAGTGAGAACTTTACTGCAGAAACCAACATTTTGCAAGCTAGAATTGGTTAACAATACTGCAAGATGCTTCTTTAAAGGGAATTGTCATTGTCAAACAGTTTTGGGGAAAACGCATGCTATTAGTCTTTCTCAATATTTTTGTTCACATTAGCTTGTTAGATATCCTGGAGTGAGGAGATCTGTTTTACTTTATTTAGGTCTGTTTAAAAAAAAAATCTATGGGGCGCCTTGGTGGCTCAGTGTGTTAAAGCCTCTGCCTTCGGTTTGGGTCATGATCTCAGGGTCCTGGGATCAAGGCCCGCATGGGGTTCCCTGCTCAGTGGGAAGCCTGCTTCCTCCTCTCTCTCTGCCTGCATCTCTGCCTACTTGTGATCTCTCTCTCTCTGTCGAATAAATAAATAAAATCTTTTTTTAAAAATCTATGACTGTANGCCTTGGTGGCTCAGTGTGTTAAAGCCTCTGCCTTCGGTTTGGGTCATGATCTCAGGGTCCTGGGATCAAGGCCCGCATGGGGTTCCCTGCTCAGTGGGAAGCCTGCTTCCTCCTCTCTCTCTGCCTGCATCTCTGCCTACTTGTGATCTCTCTCTCTCTGTCGAATAAATAAATAAAATCTTTTTTAAAAATCTATGACTGTAGAAACTTTATTTTTCCTCATACACTTAGTAAAATTTTAAACAGTGAAATTCTGTAAAATTAGAGTTCTTTAAACAGATTTTTAAAAACAGCAGCTTAAAATATTTTATCAATTTCATAACCAATCTCTCTCACTTTCTTTCTGTCTCTCTCCTCCCTTATATAAACAGTCTTTTATATGATTGTCAAGATTGTCTTCCTCAGAGAATATAGGTTATGCTAATTTTCTCTTTTTTTCCAAATCAAGTCCATACAAACAATCCATAGTCTATCATTTTCCAGTAAATTTGAAGGCATTATCAGAGCTTTTTAGTTAATTATTTCCTGTAAAAATATTTCCACAGCTTTGTGTCCTACTGTTCTTTAATCAGTGAGACTCAGTGAAATGGAACTATTCCCACAAAGTCACCATAACATATCGTGTCCTTGATATTGGTCACTAGAGTATTCCTTTCCTCTATCTCTGTCTTGAAACTCTCCTCGCTCTGTTGAAATCTAGGCCAAGAAATTCCATGTAGTCATTCTTGACTTTTATGATGCTAAGTAAATACCACCTCCATCCGTTGTCTCCATAACACCTTTCTCAGATCTGCCTTCAATATTGGAGCACATTTATGGTGTATTCTATTAAGTTTTTGGCCCTTTGAAAGGATAAAGTGATTGGGTATGCAACAGCTTACCCTAGCCCACTGCCTGTCTTATTGCCAAGGGTCTCCATCTTGGGGTATCATAGGCTCCACTGCCTTCTATGCTTGCCCAGAATGAGCCCAGCCTTTAGGGCAATGCAGACTACCTTTTTCCCTGGAGAATAAGCGTCATCTCCTTTCCAGTTTCCAAATAACAAAAACTACAACCCTTTAATCTCTAAAATAAAAATGAGTTATATTAGGTTTAATAAATAAGATAGACTAATATAGGAATATAATGGTTATTAGCTTTGATCAGGTCAAGTCCTGATTGGCCAGTCAGGTTTGTTTGTCTTGTTTTGTTTTATCCTCTTCTGGGAAGACCCTTTACTTCTGCTCCAGTCCAGCCTTGGTCTTTTAGACAACAGCCAGAAAGGGTAGCCAAAGTCAGGTACCTATCAGTGAGACAGTTAAACAGTTGTGCATAGAAACAAGTCCAAAAATAAAGAGAGATGCCCTTTGTGAGGTGAGACTTCCACTACTCTGGTGTCAGATCTTTCCTTCTCACAAAGTAGCCCACATCAGGAAATATTTAGTTTAACAAAAAAATAAGCTAGAGTTTATTGAGTGCTTAGTCCTATCAGGACTGGCAGCAGAAGAAGAAAGAACTCAAAGCTCTTAGTTCTAAGAGGTTAAATCATTTCTTTAAGATCACAGAACTAGTGAGTGCCAAACTGGAGTTTAGAATCCAGTAGGGTGCTTATAAAGTCTCAAAACCATCACCCTTCCTGTGGTAAGTACAAGTCAAAGGGAGAAGAAAGGGATGCTCTGAAATACACTGATTTAATCTGTGATTTAACCTTTTTGGCACAAATGAAATTAAATATTACTTTCTTGAAAGTTGGTTAAATACAATTTTTACTGAGTGATTTAGTTAGACACATGATTTTGCTTGAGATGCTGAATATTACACTACCAAAAAAAGAAAAATAATAATGGATTGAAAATGTCAGTGGTCTGTTTCAATGTAAATTCTCTGTATATTTGGTAAAACATATTGATTTCCATGTAGTCCATTGGCATGGTAATTTTGACCTGATATATATTGACTTATACCTACTAGGGACTTATTGATTATTTTAGGTAAATATTCTGTGAAATATTTTTTTTCATTTATCTAAAAATAAAGCTCAGCTTTCAGAAGATTTTTTTTCATTTTTAAGTAGAAAACTTTGTTGATTGTGGAGTCTATTCTCAATATTGATCTGAAACCACTACTTTTTATGTGTATGCAATCTGAAGACCTGAAGGAAAGTCTTACTTAAAAAGCAAATGGTGACAATTTAGAAGAAAATACACTATTTTCATACCACAATAATATAAGTAAACATATGTGTAGTATTATTCCAACTATATAAACTTAGCAAATAAAAATGGATGTAAAAAGATTGGAAAATGTGGATCAACGTCAACATTCATAAGGATTAGTATTTGATTAGTATCAATTTATAAAGAAACTTTTAAACTAGATCTTGGCTTAGTTCCAAGGTGTGTTTCCATTGAGAGCTTTTGTTTTTCCTCATGCAACATGAACCAACTTTCAAACTTTCATTCATATTGCACTGACTGCAAAAATACTATGTTTTCTTCAATGAAATAAAGCTTCATTTTTTTCAAATTGATATAACTACAATTATTCTGTGTCTGACATTGAATAGACAAAAAATAAATTGTCATATTTAAATAAGCATGTCAGGGATTGGTTCAGTGTCCATGACAAAAAAAATCATGTTCCTATATTGTAGCATAATTCAAACTCAAGTCCCAGGAAAATTACAATTATTAAGTCAGGATATTTTGTTATTATACCCAACTAGCTACAATTATGTAAATTTGGGAATTTCAATATCTTCTCTATATTGCTATGTTAATAGTAGCTATCTATGAATAATGCAGCAATGGGACAGATAGATATATAGGTAGATATATAGATAGATAACTTTTATATATACATATTTTTTAGAAGGGTCAAACCTTTCTAAATATTCATGCATTATCAATTGATTTAAATGAAGTCATTTTTAAATGAAGATTAAAAAAAGAACCCTAAAGAACTTACACTTTAATTAGGAGAGAACTAAGGGCTTCTTCATTATGACTTATTAATGTGTATATTACTGCATTGTATATAACACTTATAGACCATTGCATTAGAAACAGATATTTTACTTGCATAGTACAGCTTGCATTTTCGTGACTGTTATGGAGATAGGGTGTAGCCTGCAAAATATACTTGTAACCCCTAATAAGCACAGAGCTGGAATTAGCATCCATATTTCTATTAAAAAAGGATTTTGTACGTGTTATTTGTGAGACTGCTCTCACCTTCTTTCCCTGAATTTCTGCCACTCTATTCATCAGAGTGAACACAGAGCATACACCCTCCCCAAAGTCCATCACCCAGCCACCCCATTCCTCCACTGCCCTTCCCTCCAGCAACCCTCAGTTTGTTTCCTGTGATTACTAGTCTCTTATGCTTTGTCTCCCTCTCTGGTTTCATTTTGTTTCATTTTTCCCTCCCTTCCCCAATGATCCGCTGTCTTGTTTCTCAAATTCCTCATATCATTGAGATCATATGATAATTGTCTTTCTCTGATTGACTTATTTCGCTCAGCATAATATCCTCCAGTTCCATCCATGTCGTTGCGAATGGCAAGATTTTGGTTTTTTTGATGGCTGCATAGTATTTCATTGTGTAAGAGTCTAGATGTTCATCAACAGATGAATGGATAAAGAAGATGCGATATATATATATCTTGGGTATTTTTATTGGTTATTTCAAGGCTACTATTCGCTGGGCAACCACTATGCCCCAGACATTGTCATAGATGTCCTTCAGCCTCCCTGCTTGTCTGGTATCATCTCCAGAGACAGTTGTCCTCATGCTCTTGACTCCACCAATGCTGGATTTCTTTCAGGTCACCAAACACTAATTTCTTTTTAACTCGGTGCATTTATACATACTCCTCATTGTGAGGAATGGGTCCCTCCCACCCTTGACTCCTGATGTTACAGGTTAAACATCCCTTCTTTGTAAGCCCTTCCCTGAGTTCAGATCATTAATGTTTCCCTGTTACACTCTCTCAGTCTACCATTTACTTCCTACTTGTAGTACATGCCAAAATAAATAATTTATGGTAGAATTTGTCTATTAAAACATAAGGTCAATGAAGGTTGGGACCAAAACCACTTCATTTGAACTTCTGTATCCTTACCAGCTTTGAAAAATCTTACACATGCAAAATTGGGGCATGATTATATTTGTAAAAAATTTTTTTCACTATGTCCTCTCAACACCCTTGTAAGGTAGGTATTATTTTCCCTATTTTATATAATTTTATTATGTTCATTCTACAAAATATGAGTGCTTTCAAATGCTGAGAATAATGCAATGACCAAACAGACAAAAGTCCTTCCCTTCAAAACACTTACACTCAAGTTGGGGATATATATAATAAACAAGTAAAATATGTAACATTTCAGATAATGACAAGTAATATTGAACATAATTCAGGGAAGTCAACTATAGACAGCCATGTACAGACATCATGCTATTTTGCCATATTCAGAAGAATGAAACTGGATCATTTCCTTACACCACACACAAAAATAGACTCAAAATGGATGAAAGACCTCAATGTGAGACAGGAATCCATCAAAATCCTTGAGAAGAACACAGGCAGCAACCTCTTCAACCTCAGCTGCAGCAACTTCTTCCTAGGAACATCACCAAAGCAAGGGAAGCAAGGACAAAAATGAACTACTGGGACTATATCAAGTTTCCTTTGCACAGCAAAGGAAACAGTCATCAAAACCAAAAGACAACTGACAGGATGGGAGAAGATATTTGCAAATGATATATCAGATAAGGGGTTTGTATCCAAAATCTATACAGAACTTCTCAAACTCAACACCCAAAGAACAAATAACCCAGTCAAGAAATGGGCAGAAGACATGAATAGACATTTCTCCAAAGAAGACATCCAAATGGCCAACATACACATGAGAAAGTGCTCACCATCACTCGGCATCAGGGAAATGCAAATCAAAACCCTAGTGAGATACCACCTCACACCAGTCAGAATGGCTAAAATTAGCAAGTCAGGAAACGACAGATGTTGGCGAGGATGTGGAGAAAAGGGAACCCTCCTACACTGTTGGTGGGAATGCAAGCTGGTGCAGCCACTCTGGAAAACAGTATGGTGGTTCCTCAAAAAGTTGAAAATAGAGCTACCCTACAACCCAGCAATCACACTACTGGGTGTTTACCCTAAAGATCCAAAGGTAGTGATCCTCAGGGGCACGTGCACCCGAATGTTTATAGCAGTAATATCCACAATAGCTACTCTATGGAAAGAATCTAGATGTCCATCAACAGATGAATGGATAAAGAAGAAGTGGTATACACACACACACACACACACACACACACACACACACAGTGGAATACTATGCAGCCATCAAAAGAAATGAAATCTTGCCATTTTCAACTACATGGATGGAACTAGAGGGTATTATGCTAAGTGAAATAAGTTAATCAGAGAAAGACAATTATCATATGATCTCTCTGATATGAGGAATTTGAGGAGCAGGGTGGGGGGTCATGGGGGTTAGGGAGGGAAAAATGAAACAAGATAGGATCAGGAAGGAGACAAATCATAAGAGACTCTTAATCTCATGAAACAAACTGAGGGTTACTGCTGGTTAGGAGGGTAGGGATAGCGTGGCTGGGTTATGGACCTTGGCGAGGGTTTGTGCTATGGTGAGTACTGTGAAAGGTGTAAGCCTGATGATTCACAGACCTGTACCCCTAGGGCAAATAAAAATAAACAAATTAATTTTTTTAAAAAAGACAACATATGGGCGCCTGGGTGGCTCAGTGGGTTAAAGCCTCTGCCTTCAGCTCAGGTCATGATCTCAGGGTCCTGGGATCGAGGCCCGCATTGGGCTCTCTGCTCAGCCAGGAGCCTGCTTCCTCCTCTCTCTCTGCCTGCCTGTCTGCCTACTTGTAATCTCTCTGTCAAATAAATAAACAAAATCTTAAAAAAAAAAAAGACAACATGCTATTTTGAGTAGGAATCTTCAGAAGAGCTCCTTGACACTGGAAGATGTGAGTCAAGAACCTAAAATGATGAGACAGTAAACCAAATAGATAGAAAGGGGGAAAAAAATCAAGCAAGAGAAACCCTCATTAATTTTAGTGCTAAGAAGACTAAAGTTCAAAGTGTCGAAGCAAATTTTCTGAGGATGTAGGGAGTACTGATTTGTAAGCAGGTCTATGTGACCCCAGGCCTATGCTCTATTTAATGCATTACAATTTCAGAATCTAGTATCTGGAATATAAAAGCTACAAAAAGCTCACCACAACCTACACCGAATTGAACCATTTAGCCATGTTAAATATATCTAGGCTCACTGTGCTAACCCTATGTTTCAAGAGAAGAAGAAGGTGCATAGAGCATTAAGGATAGAATTCAAGTGATTTTAGGCCGTTCCAGCTTAAAAAGTTATTTTGTCAGAGTTTGTTAGCAGTAGGGTTAGGGCACCACTGATGATAAAGCAAACTATGGATATTGAGCTCTGGAGAAGCACTGAATTCTGTGCTGTTTGGAGTGATGGTGAGATCCTAACCATTTATCATGAAGAGGGCAACAGAATGCCTAGCACTGGATGTATGAACGTCTACTGTCCTGTTGAAACCACTCACACACATATGTCACCTTCATGCACAGAGGCATTATTAGGCCATCAAAATGATACCTTTGAAGACTTGACTAGTGGGGAGTTTGTTTAGTTCTCTTTTAAGTTAACTATAGCATTTCTTGAAATCCTTTTGATGTCTTAAGAAGTACTAATGAAGACAGATGAATAAGAGGGCCTCTGCAGGCACAGACTACAGTAGTTTACAGTAGATCACTCAATTGTAGAGTGCCTTTGTTCAGGGATATCTTAGTGACTACTTTGTGTATGACCTTTCCTCTGCTGCCCTTGAGTCTCAAGACTAAGAGAAAATATCCAACTTAATTAGAGTGATGAGGTTGCAGGTAGGATGGAGAATCTGAATTGGTCAGGCTTGGATTTTTAATTCTAGCTCCCACTTGGACTAGTTATCAATGTATTTTCCCTCTGGAACTCCCCTGTAAAATGCAGAGCTTTGTAATTTTTAAGTTTGAGAATTAAAACAAAACTATTGGTGGTCCATATTAAGTACACTGATATTATCTGCATTAAATCTGTGGCAAAGGGGGGTCCTGATGTATATATTTTCTCCCTCAAATTGGCATTATTTAGGAAAAGCAGCTTTTTATAGAGGAAATCACCAGATACTAGAACTAAGGGAGCTAAATTATGTCTTTGCTGTTCCAATAAAAAACATTTTAGGGCCACAAAATGCAACCCCCTGGACTTACTTGTTTTTGGTTGATAACTAGGATGTTAGAACAGGAAATGCCAACTTTCCATTCAAATTTAAAAAAAAAACAACCCATGGTTTTCGAGGTTATATCGTCTACACATCTGTATATTGTGTTATACAGCATTTACAGGAAAATGTAATCTGAAGTTCTTGAGAAAGTTTCACATTCCATCCATTACACAGTGAAATAAACCTCCATTAATAAGCACATTACATTTGGGAAACAGCATCACTCCCAATCCCAAATATCGTTTGATTCAATATATAAGATTATCCAGGTGAACAAAAACATTTAGCAGCACTTCCTCAGATATCACAGATTGTTTTATTTCCCTCCAATTTTGATAAAACAAGAAATACACTTTTTTAAATTATATAGTAAGATCAATGAAATCAGAACAAGTTCCTTCCTGAACCAAGATGAGAAATCTGGTGGGGATTTGTCTTCCTAGTTTTCACTCAAAATTTCTATCTAACTTTTAAAAAGTCTGTCTATATTAATGAGGTTGAAAACTTCAGGTGCATTTATGTCTATTTGCTTGAGAATAAATAGCATTTTACCTGGGAGTTCTGTTTTTCTCTGTAGCTGTTATACAGGTCATTTGACAGACCTGTAGATACATTCATGCTTCTCAACTATTCTCTCTTCTTGAAAGCACTGTACTCCCTCCTTTATGATCCTCCCACCCCCATAGTTAAATCTTCCAAAGGAAAGAGAGAAAAAACCTGCACAACCTTATTTTCTCTACTTCAAGAACCCCATGAAATATAAACTGCAGGAATTTGGACTCTCCCTTTGGAATTTTGTTCTTTTACCTGGAAGACTGAATATGTCTGGTTTTATAAATTTAAGCAACCGTAAGCTCTGAGGCTTTATATTTACACTTCTTCACTTTTGAACTCTAGTTAAACTTATGTTCTGGAAAGTGGGCATTCATTAATGTCTGCCTGCCTGCCTTTGCTTCTCAGTAGCATTAATAATGAAGACTTAAATGTAGCAATAGCACATCAATGTGATTTATAACTTATATCCCTGACAAAAGTTTGATGTGACTGATATACAAAAACAATGGTCAAAAAAAGAGAAGAATATAGAAAAGACGAGTTAGAGATATAAGCTTATATTTTACAAAGAAAAAAAGGTCCTTGACCTTAATTACATAAAAAGATTCTCAAACTGAGCAATAATGAGATAAACACAATTTTTTCAAGATTTTATTTATTTATTTGACATAGAGAGACAGCGAGAGAGGGAATACTAGGAGGGGGAGGGGGAAAAGCAGTCTTCTCGCTGAGGAACAAGTCCAATGCAGGGCTTGATCCCGGGACCCTGGGATCATGACCAGAGCTGAAGGCAGATGCATAACGACTGAGCCCCCCAGATGTCCTGAGACAAACACAATTTTAAATACAGTGATATATAATTTCTTGTCCAATGCACTGACAAAATCTAAAAGTTGACAACATGCTTCATTGTTGAGACTATAAGGAAAGAGTGTCTATGGAAATGAAAAAATGTTATCATATCTACAGTGGGGGATGTGTCAATGTCTATCAAATTTACATGTGCATTTACTGTTTGACCCAAATTCCTACTTTAAAAATATACCATAAGTCATATGCACATGGGCACAGAAACCTTCTTAGCAAAACTTCTGAATGTCTATTATAAGAGGAAGGGTGAATAAATAGCAGTAGGTCTGAAAAAAGGAGAATAGTCAGCTATGAAGAGGAATGAAGAATAGCTCTATATGATTCGATGAGTGATGCCCTGATTACAAGGGGAGGGGTGGGGAGTAGAGAAAATGTACAGTTGCTATAAATGAATACAATAATGTACTACTGTTTATCTATGGAATTGTGTGCAGTGTCTTATATGCATATATACATGCACATACCCAATCTACTCAAGTTTACAAGAAAAACAAACCATACGCTATAAAATTAAGCAGTAGATTGACTTTGTGGGAAGCAGAGAAGAGTGGAGGTGTCAGGAATAGAAGCTACAGTTCTCTAGATATATTAGGTTTTATAGATTTGACTTTGTAAGCCTGTGAATACTTTGCAGAATAAAAATAAAATAATACCCCAAAAGACAAATGCAGCAAACACATGTATCTCAAATTGATGACATAATTAAATCAAAAAGAAGTATTTCAAAATACATAAAACAATAATTTTACTGTTATTCTGGTGGATTATACCAGAAAGAAAAAGTGAAATACAAGCAATATATTCACTGGTTTAGTAGTCATATCAGTGAAGAAGAAGTTGGTGTTATTATCCTGAATCGACTTTGTATTAGGTGATAAACCAGTGCATACAGTTGATCCTTGAACAAAACGGGTTTGGACTATGAGAATCCACTTACAAGCAGTTTTTTTTCAATAAATGCAGTATCATAAATGTACTTTGTCTTCCTTATGACTTTCTTTAGAATATGCTCCTTTCTCTTACCGACCTTATTATAAGAATACAGCATTTGACCTACATAATATACAAAATATGTGATAACCAACTGTAGATGTTATTGCTAAAGCTTCCAGTCAACAGCAGGTTATTAGATAAATTGTGAGGTAGTTAAAACCTATATGCAGATATTTGACTACCTGGGGATGGGTAGGCACCCCACACCCCTGCATTGTTCAGGATCAACTGTATTTATTTGGTCTTAATGAGGCAGTTTTGCACTTCAGTTGGAATTACCAATATGAATTTATGATATATTTTAACTAATGAACAATAACAAAACAGGTAACAAAATTAGAATAACTGATTTCCAATTCCTAATATAGTGATGAGTCTAGACAGTGATCATTAATAGCTGCCAACATCACCATGAGGGCAATCTACTAAATGTTGTGTTATCTGATGGAAATACCTAACGAATTCTTGCCAAAATCTCTATGAGGCCAATATGATGCAAGCAGAAAATTATAGGCAGTACTGAGAGCAGAGAAACATGAAGATGATTATGGAAATTTCACATGACAAATATCTGATTTCTTCACAAATAATTGCAGAAGAAAGTAAAAAGACTTAGAAGATAAATCGGTAACCATTTGATTCAATCAAATGGAACGTAAAAGGTCTATTAACAATAACAACAACAAAAAGATCTGTTAGCCTGTTGCCATGTATTTAAAATCCAAATTCAAAGAAGAAAATTAAAAAGAGAAAGGTCAGGAAATATGAATGCTACCTAAATCACTGATGATATTAAAAGTTATTACTAATTTCCTTGTAGATTTAAGCCTAGTAATGTGGCTATTTTAATTTTTTTAATGCCTTATCTTTTAGAAATATATGCTGACATATTTACAGTTGAAACAGTATGGTCTGAGATTTTCTTCCAAATAACTACAGTTGGGATGAGTGTTTGACTGTGGAGATGAAATAAAACTGACTGTGACTTGATAATTTTTGAGGGTTATTTATGATTAGCTATGGATTTATTATAGTATTAATACCATTTGAAATATTCTATAAAATAAAGACAAAAATAGTCTTTGCATCACTGTTTAGCACTTTGTGCTATCTTAAATATGGCTGAAATAATTAACTTTTGAGGTGGTATGATGACAAGCTAAGTAATGATTCCCAGACTATAAATATTTCCTTACCAGCTGGCCACATACTATCTGTATGTATTTTTTTTCTTATATGGTTATGGTTTTTGTCTCTCAGAGTCCACTATTAAAGTAAAAATTCTTCCCCAAGAGAATCAAAATAACTAATTTCAAATTTTTGAGAACTATATCATCAGAGTTTGCCAGTTCTAATAGCTACCTAAGAAATAATGAATAAAAGTAGAACATTTTGATATGGGAATGGATATAAAACTATCCTTGGAACAGCTCAGTTACAGAGAACAGACTTTATGCTAGCTAGTTTAGGTTGGGAGGGATTTATTATATGGTATGGCATTGCTTACAGACGGTTCAAAAAGTTAAAAATACATTCTGGGTTGAGCTTCTAAGTATTATTCCCCAAACCCCTCCAAAGATCTGGGCTGTCAAGTTTGCTACAGATACTCTATGATCTGAAAATGTATGTAGTCAGGATATCCCATGTGGGGTATGACCCTGTGCAGGACACCAACTTCAGGACTATCAGCCACACCTGTTACAATCTATGTCAGACAAACATAGATGCATGTGCATCTGTTTGGCCCCATCTAAATCCAATCTGGAACTCTCGTTAATAAAAAAGTCTGCAAAATGTAGTTTTACCTTCCCAGCCATTTTGATCACACTAGATGGAGGATAAGATCAAAGTAAAACAGCAATCAATCACAGATATCACGAGGACCAACACATCTTCTGTTCATATGACATAAATTATCACTCTGCAGCCTTCTTTTTGTTCCGACCTCTGCGAAGTCTACACCTGTTTCCTTTCTGACTGTATGGCATTTGCAATTGCATAAAATAAGCTTTGTATCTTATTTCAACTATTTGTACAGAATATGCAGAAAGGGCTTTTCTTTTTCACAGTGTTGAGAAGTTACATCATGAACACCAGAATAAAAAAAAAAAAAGGTTTTTCTAGGCCTCATATCTGGAATGCATAATCATGGATATCTGGATAAGGCATTAGCCCCAGCTCCCACCTCCACTTATTTCATTTTTTAAAAGATTTTTATTTATTTATTTGACAGAGAGAGAGAGAGAAATCACAAGTAGGCAAAGGCAGGCAGAGAGAGAGGAGGAATCATGCTCCCCACCCAGCAGGGAGCCCAACGAAGGGCTCATCCCAGGACCCTGAGATCATGACCTGAGCCAAAGGCAGAGGCTTTAACTAACTGAGCCACCCAGGCACCCCCCCCCCACTTATTTCTTACTTGTTCACAGCCAAGTTTGTTTTAAGTGATGATGCAAAGCAGCTGAAACTTTTCAGATAGGCAGGGAATTTTTACACTTGTCATTCTGAAGCTGTGTTATACTGTGGCTCCTTTATTTGTTTACCAATGGCATTTTTCATTCCCCTGTTCAGATTCTGTAATTAACTCCTTTCTATATCCTCATTGCTAATTCAGCGTCTGATGAGCATTAAGGAAACACCTAATTACCAAGTGCATATCCAGCACAGTAGGGTTGTCTGAAGAGAATAGGGGGCGGGGCAGGCAGCATTCTGGGCAGCCCACAAAAGTCTTCCAGGATTGGGGCCTCTAGCAAGGACTAGGTGCATAGAAAGAGACTGAGTAAGAATGGGATGAAGAAATCACACTCCGGACAATGTGGCTGAGCAGGGGTACTGTTTAGCTGCAGAGAAGCTTCTCCTAATTAGAAAAAGCTTCTAGCTACTTTTTCTTTTTCTTTCTTTCTTTTTTTTTTTGAAAAACAAATAAAATAAATTAAAAATAGAACAGAACACATATCAATATAGTAATCAAGGCCTGGTTTCAAATGATTCACCAGTGTCATGAGTACATAATGGCATCTAATTAAGACATTAATTAAAACTCATAATACTTTCCTAATTAGAAAAATGCAAAAGTACTATTAGAATTTTTCCTTCTAAATTAGCTGAAGCAGATGATTAGCAGGTGTTTTTAATGCATTTTTTTTGTTATATAGAACACTACATGGGTAAAAATTAGACCTGTAAATAATGATATTATAATCAGTCATTATTAAATCTTTAGAGCAGCTTCTGGAAAAAGGAGGTGTGGAGGTGCTGGCCCCACCACCCTGGTCACGACCAACTATATAATTGCCTTCTGCTTACTCCCAAATTCTCCTGTAGTTTAAATTGGACAAGTTCCATCATTCAACCTTTTTCCTGAACTTTCCTGGAGTTCTTATGCACTCTGCATTTCTCAGAACTCTGGTTCTAAAAGGAAGAACCCAAGGGAATGCTTAAATTGGAGCAGAATGAATATAGGTTAAAGATGGAAATATTGTAGCAGGCACTGAGAAAGTTAGCAAGGCCCTTTAGAAGCTACCCTGGAGAATGAGTTATGTTCTCATTTGGT
Source organism: Ailurus styani (assembly GCA_002007465.1). NCBI lineage: Eukaryota > Metazoa > Chordata > Mammalia > Carnivora > Ailuridae > Ailurus > Ailurus styani. The sequence continues at coordinate 169,097 of LNAC01000688.1, read as the reverse complement.
AGAGGTACCATAGGGTCAGTGTAACCTTCAGTAGCTTCTCAGATATATGTCCCACCATTCCTAGACACTATACTTTCTGACATTGTATCACGTTATAAGAATGCATTTGTTTGTTTATTTCCATCCTGCCCATCAAATGAAAACTTCCCAAGAGTAGACATTAGTCTTGTGTGTTAGAGTCACAATACCCAAACAAGATTACCACAAGGTAGGTGCTTACTAAATCTTGATAGATAAATAAAAGCAAGCGAGACCACTGAGTTTTGTGTATCCTGTGTGTGTGTGGGGGGATAGGTGGGTGGGTAGGTGTGTGTGTTGCCTCTGGTATTATAAATGGTTGGTGGACAGGTGCCATGTTTGTATCTTCTCATAGAATTAGAACTTCCAGCAAACTGGTCAATTGTCGCACATTCATATCAAACATGGACTGAAACTCCATTATCACAGACAAGTCTACATAAATCCTATTAGCCTGAGATTCATAAACAGATGACTGGGCTCAGCCATTCAATCTCTATCCAATTAGTTCCTACAAATCACCCCACAAATGAAGATTGCTAAACCTAGAAGAGAAAGGACAGAGATGGTCAGATTCAATATCCATGTACAGGAGACCAGAGATAAGCATGTAGCATTAAAGGAAAGAGTAGCACTATTAAGTGCATAGATGCACAGACACACAAACAAAGTAGTCTACTTTGTTAGGGCTTATTTGTAATTGGGATGATGGGGTGAAGAGTGAAGTTACAAGCAATGGCTGATAAATATGGCCAGGGCCAGATACCTAGGACTTCACACAAGTACCATGAAAGAATTATAAGGTGTACAGTTTGATTCAGGCTCAAAGTCAACTCTTGATGGATTTGAATTTAAAAATTGACTTGTGAAATTCCTCTTTAGAAGTCTCACTGAGAAATATTCATAGAGAATGAATGAGAGGGGGAGAGGGACTGCTGATGTTGGATTGGTGAACTTTGCTTCTATGTCTGAATTGTTTATATCTTCTCAAGTGCCCATTTTAATGATATCAGGATGACTGTCTTTCCTGTACTTTTAGCATTTTTCTTTGGCGTTTTCTTATTCCAAGCCAAATTTCTAAGCCCATTGAGACTTTTTGTTAATAGAAAGTATAAACTGAGGATGGCAGAAAAAACCTGAATCTATCAAAATCAGTGATTTCCCTGATGGTTGCTGTAAAAAAGTTTGCTTGCCTTCTCAAGCCTTGGTATATGCCAAATAAAAACTCTGATGTCTTCACAAGAGAGAAGATATAAAAGTGTTACCTAAAATTGCAGGGCAGCTATAAAGGAAATAAATGACTCTATTACTTTGAAATGTAAGCAAACATCGACACGAAAGCCCTGGGCAACACATGAAGCCATTCTCTATTAATAAATGGGAGTTTGATGACCCCGTCTTATATGGCATATAAAGGAACAAGAGTATCATTTTCTGGAAAAGGCACTTTGGCTGTTGGTGGTTAAAGTGGGGTCACAGAGGCATGGTGTGTGGTCCCTCCTCTTCCTTTGTGTCACTGTTGGGTTCACCTATGTCCATAGCACATAGGGATCAAAGCGGAACACAACATCTGCCCTTGGCCATTGGAAAAGTTTTCACAAAAACGGAAACAATGGTATTCTAAGAGAAGGTCAATGTCTTTCAACACCACTATACCACCTATTCTGGAAGACACCTTTAGCTTCTATGTGTGTAACCTTCTCCATCAATCCCAGGGGTGGAGATCCCTGATGCTGCCATATGTGGAGATGTGGACAGGTGCTGGATGTTTGAGGTGCGAAGCAGTGGGGGAAGGCAGTAAGCTCTTTCAGGTGGGGGAACAAAGAGCTGAGAGATTCACCTTACTACGTTTTTCTCTTCTTCCGTCCTGTGCAATTGGCTGGTGAGGACTTAGGATGGCCTGCCCTTGCCCCCCCCCA
>LNAC01000688.1:130125-166935 GCA_002007465.1 Ailurus styani | reverse complement strand
CCCACCCACCCCCGCCGCCGCCAGAGTAGGTGCAGAAGACAGGAGGCTTGGAGCTGGCAGGAAAGACATAATGCTCCACAATACATAGGAAAGAATTCCATGTTCCCTGTGTCCAAGTGTGTCTTCCTCATTCTGCCATTGTAATGGAGGCCAAAAGGAGGAAATTGATTGGATCTTGGGGAAAAAGAGAAGGAAAATTATCTCAGTGGGCAAAACATTAATTCCTGTTTTTTTGAGTCAGACTAGAATTGTAATTTTCCACTAACTCATTGGACCTTGGATAAACTCTTATAACCTCTCTGACTCAATGTCTTCAAGTGCAAAATGCAAAAAATCCCACATAATACTCAATCCACTAGGGTTTGAGGGCATAAAATGGAAGTGTTAATTGCTTATCATTATCATGTTACTACTACTCTTTTTTATAAGATTTTATTTATTTCTTTGACACAGAGAGAGAGAGAGAGAGAGAGAGAGAGAGAGAGAGAGAGATTACAAGTAGGCAGAGAGGCAGGCGGAGAGAAAGGAGGAAGCAGGCTCCCTGCCAAGAAGAGAGCCCAACGTGGGACTCGATCCCAGGACCCTGAGGTCATGACCTGAGCCGAAGGCAGAAGCTTTAACCCACTGAGCCACCCAGGCACCTCACTACTACTCTTATGTTTAGTATTGTTATGTTTAAGTATTGTTAAAAAGGATCTTTAGCACTCTCACGAAGACAAGAAATAAGTGACTGGAAATTCCATAAGGATTGTGTGCTCCACTTGAAGGAGCATTCGCCAGCAAAGTCTGTTGACATACTTACCAAGTTCATGCACCAGGACACACACCTTTGTGTATCCATTGAACCTGTGCTTTTAGCTACACTTTATTCCTGAGTCCACCCAACACATAGTACAAAACTGTTGTGCACAACAGGATCTCCTAAACCCTGTTGCATGCATAAGGGGATGTTTATCAGAAGCATCCACCCTGGGAGTCAGGAGCACCTATGAGTCACTTCACTAGCATGACAGTGCATTGGGCTAGATCTGGCCCATTGCTAATATATCACCTCTGAACTCTGGACCATGGCTCACCTAGGGTTAGTTAAGTTCAATAATGGCCATTCCCTGGGGGTACTTCACACTTTTAAAAATTGGCCTTCTCCACCTGGGTGGCTCAGTAAGTTAAGCCTCCGACTTCGGCTCATGTCATGATCTCAGGGTCCTGGGATCTGGCCCCACATCAGGCTCTCTGCTTAGCAGGGAGCCTGCTTCCCCCTCTCCCTCTGCCTGCCTCTCTGCCTACTTGTGATCTCTCTCTCTCTCTCTCTCTCTCTCTCTCTCTCTCTCTCTGTCAAATAAATAAATAAAATCTTAAAAAAAAAAAAACTTGGCCTTCTCTCATTCCCCTGAGGTTAGCAAATAACCAGGCTGTTAAGTGCCCATATGATTTCCTAAATTAAGTCAGTAGGACATAGACTGATAGCACCTGATTATAATGCAATGGTTTTCATTTAGGTGAAAAGTGTTGGTGGGTTTCTTGGAAGATTGATGAATTACTGTTACTGAGGCAGCCAGACCCTGGAATGCCTGGCTGCTTGATGTGCAGAAACATCTGGATTCTCCCCATATGTGTCCCCAAACTGAAAGTTGGTAGTGCTCATGTCTCCTTCCCAGTCAGGAAACTGAATGAGACCCCCTAGGTTTAGTGGTGTTTGCTTTTTCTCTCTGATCAGATGGGGCTCAGTGGCCACAGGGGGAGACTCATTCCCGTCTCCTTCCCCTGCCTGCACAGGTGCCTGAAGCCTGGGTCTCTGAGCACCTGTCATCTTTACCCTTCCTCTTGACCTCTCTCACCTTGCTCCTCTTCTGAGTTTAGGGAACACATAGATAACATTAATGGTTGCTTTTGTTTTTACTTGTACTTTGTGAATCTGGTTCTTTGTGGAAATACTTCTTTGTAGAATAAAGGAGCTAATTTTGTTTATTTTTTTAATTTTTTAAAAGATTTTATTTATTTATTTGACAGAGAGAGACACAGCGAGAGAGGGAACACAAGCAGGGGGAATGAGATAGGGAGAAGCAGGCTTCTCGCTGAGCAGCGAGCCCGATGCGGGACTCAATCCTAGGACCCTGGGATCATGCCCTGAGATGAAGGCAGATGCTTAACGACCAAACCTCTCAGGTGCCCCAAAAGGAGCTGATTTTAGTTGAACCCTTGGAGCTACAAGGTCACACAACAGAGTAGGTTAATGCACCTAGGATCATTCAAGGGGACTAAACATTGTTATCTTTTAAATACAAACTACCAGCTTCTGGTACTAAAGTTTGATTGTGGCTGAAGCAGGTGGAAGGGACAGTCCTGCCTGGGTCCTGGAACCCGAGGACTGATCTCCAGCTCATATGTCTCCTGGAGTCCTAAAATTAGTAGCAAGATGGTCTTTAGCTCTTTAGACTGCTATTTGTCCTCAAGAACCTCACAAGGTAGCAGGGTGATTAGTAGCACAGAGTCCAGGCCTTTGTGCCTCCCTCCCTTTAATACCAAAATATTCCATTGAAATCTGATCTTTACTTTTAACAGCTATACGGAATTACCTGTGTGTCTGTGTGTTTTATCAGTGCTGCTCCTCATGCTTACCTATGTCTCATATGCAAACTATGGAGGAACAGATCTTTCTCTAGACAAATTCATCATAGTCGAGAGTTTGGGAAGGGCATGGTATATCCCATTGAGGGGAAACATTTCATTTTCAAGAAACCAAGGTGTCTATAAAGGAGTAGGAGAGGAGCAAAGGGAAGAAAATTTAGATAAATTGAGTGTTTAGTAATTACCAGGCTTCAAACAGGTACTTTCAAATATATCGTATTCTTTTTTCTTTTTTTTTTAAGATTTTATTAATTTATCTGAGAGAGAGAGAGAGCGCAAGTAGGGGGGTGGTGGAGGAGGAGAAGGAGAAGCAGACTCCCCACTGAGCAGGGGGCCCACCTCAGGTCTTGATCCTGAGACCCTAGATCATGATCTGAACCAAAGGCAGATGCTTAAACGACTGAGCCACCAAGATGCCCCAAATATATTTCATTTTGACAGCAAACTTAAGAGAATGAACTTTATTGCCTTCCTTTAAAAATAAAAAGTTTAAATATTTATTTCCTTGTAGATTTGCATGAATTTGCAAGATGTAACATGGAAAGATAACACATGTCCTTTACCACTTCCTCCCATAGGAGCAATATGCAAACCTGTCCTACAATGCAAGGCTGGTATACGAATGCTGACAATCAGGATACAGGACAATCTCATCGGCACACAAATTCACCCTCTCATGCTGTGGCCACACTCTCTTCCTTATCTTTCCAATCAACAGTCTGTTCTCCCTTTTTTCACAATTTGCCATTTTAAGAATGTTGTATGAATAGAACCATACATTCTGTAATCTTCCAGGATTGGCTTTTTTTCCCTACCAGCATAATTATCTGGATATTTTGTCCAGGTCATAGAGTGTTTCTGTAGTTCATTCCTTTTAATTCCTGAGTAGACTCCATGATATGGATGGACTACAGTTTGTTTAACCATTCACTTGCTTAACCACAGCCAGAATGTTGCCAAAGTTAGATTATAAATAAAGTGGTTGTAAACATGTACAAGTTTTTTTGTGACCAGAGTTTTCATTTGTCTGGGATAAGTGCCCAGGAGTACAATTGCTGGGCCATATTGTAGTTGTATGCTTAGTTTTTTTTAAAAAAAATACCAAACTGTTTTCCAGAGTGACTGTACCATTTTACATTTCCATAAAAAAAGCATGAGTGATTCAGTTTCTTTTCATCTTCCCTGGCATTTGGTATTGTTGCTATTTTTTTACTTTTGTCTCAAATGGATTGGGCATATTTGAAAGGGTCTATTTCTCGGTTCTTTTTCTGTTCAGCTGATCCATGTGTACATCACTCTGACAATATCATACATTCCTGATTACTCTGCCATCTGATATTCTTCCCACTTCATTCTCCATTTTCAAAATTATTGTAGATACTCCACTCTAGCTCCTTTGCCTTCTACATAAATTTTGGAATAATCTTTTCTATTTCTTTAAAAAGAAATCTTATGATTTTGAAAGAATTTGTGTTAAATCTGTGTATCAGCTTTGAGACAACTGGCATCTTTACTTTTTTGAGTTGTGCAATTCTGAATACAGAATATCTCTCCGCTTATTTATATTTTCTAAATTTATTTTATCATGCTGTGATTTTCAGCATACAATTTCTGTACATTTTTGTTACATTTATACTTATTTAATTTTTTGATCACTGAAGATATATTCTACCTTTAATTTCAATGTTCATGTGTTCATTGTGATACACAAACATACCACTAACACAAGTAGTAGTTATGTTGTATATAACAAGTTATTTTTATGTATTTATCTTGTATCATACCACCTTTCTAAAATTACTTTTTAATTTGAGGGTATATTTTTAATTTCTTGGAGTTTTCTGTACATTATCTATAAGTAGGCATGGATTTATTTCTGCTTTTCCAACTTGTATGCCTTTTATTTCTTTTCTTGCCCATTTGCACTATTAAAGCTTCTGGTTATATGTTGAATAAGAGTGCTGAGAGCAGGTACTAGTTTCTTGTTTCTAATCTCATGCAGAAAATATCATTCAGTGTAAGACTAAGTGTAGGATGCAATTTATCAGGTTGAGGAGATTCCTCTGTATTTCCACTTTTCTGAGCATTTTTATTTTTTTAAAGATTTTGTTTATTTATTTGACAGAGAGAGAGATCACAAGTAGGCAGAGAGGCAGGCAGAGAGAGGAGGAAGCAGGCTCCCCACTGAGCAGGGAGCCCAATGCGGGGCTCTATCCCAGGACCCCAAGATCATGACCTGAGCCAAAGACAGAGGCTTTAACCCACTGGGCCGCCCAGGTGCCCCTGAGCACTTTTATTATGATTAGGTTTCTTTTTTTAAAGATTTTATTTATTTATTTGACACAGAGAGAGAGATCACAAGTAGGCAGAGAGGCAGAGAGAGAGGAGGAAGCAGGCTCCCTGCTGAGCAGAAAGCCCGATGCAGGGCTCAATCCCAGGACCCTGAGATCATGACCTGAGCCGAAGGCAGAGGCTTTAACCCACTGAGCCACCCAGGCGCCCAGTATGATTAGGTTTTGAATTATGCCAAATGCTTGTTGTGCATCAATTAATATGATTATGGAATTTTTCTCCCTTAGGTTGTTAATATGGTAGATTATAATGAATTAGCCTTATATCCTTGGAATAAAAAAAATTTGGTCATGGCATATAATTCTTATTATAAATTACTTAATTCTATTTGCTAATATTTTAAATGATATCTGCCTCTATATTCATGAGGGACATTGGTATTAAACCTGTTTCTGTCTTTGTTTTTTCCCTCACCTCCTCTCTCCTCTACTCTCCTTCTACATTCTGTCTTTGTTTGGTTTGAGTATCAAAACAACATTAGCTTCATAAGACGAACTAGAAGTCATTCATATCCTCCTATTTTCTGGAAGAAGTTATATGGAATTCATTCTTCTTTAAACATTTAGTAGAATTCAACAATATCATCTGTCCCTTGAGATTTCTTTTTTTGTGAGTTTTTAAATTACAAATTCAATTGTTTATATGTGATAGGGCTATTCATCTCGTTTTGGTATATGAGTTGTAGTCATTTGTGCTTTTGAAAAATTGGTCCATTTTTATCTAAGTTGTCAAATATGTCTGCGTAGTGTTGTCTATACTATTTCCTCATTAGCCTTTTGATATCCACAAGGTCTGTAGTGATGTTCCCTGTTACACTCCTTATATTAATAATTTGCATCTTCTCCTTTTTTTTTCTTTGTCAGTCTTGATACAGGTTTGCAATTTTATTGATTTTTTAGGGGAACAATCTTTTTCATTGACTTCTATTACATTTCTTGTTCAATTTTATTGATTTCTACTCTTTACCACATTATTTTCATCTTCTTGTTTTAATTTTCTTTTCCTTTTCTTTACTGTCTAGATTCTTAATGTGAAAGCTTAGGTTATTTATTTGAAACCTTTCCTCTTTTCTAATGTAAACATTCAATGCTATAAATTTCCTTCTCTTTCACTACTTAGCTTTGTCCTACAAATTTTGATATGTTGTATTTTCATCTTCAATATTTTCAATGTATGTTTTGGTTTCTCTTGAGACCTCTTTGACCCATGGATTATTTTTAAAGTTTCAGTTGGCTTTCAGGTATTTGGAGATTTGCTTTATTTCTTTGTTATTGATTTTTAGTTCGATCTCATCATTGTCTGAGAACATACTCTGTATGATTTCAATATTTTTAAATTTGTTGAGGTTTGTTTTATGGCCTAGCATATGATCTAGTTGATATATACTATGGGTGCTTTAAAATAATATACATTCCTTACTTTTTGGGTGGAATAGTCTATCAAAGTTAATTTGTTCCTGTTTGCTAATTGTGTCCTATATATTTGCTGGTTTCTATATATTTTTCCATCAATTGTAGGGAAAAGGATGTTGAAAATCCCAACTATAATGGTGCATTTGTCTACTTCTTTTTTCAGTTCCATCATGTTTTGTGGCATACATATTATAGTTCTGTTGTTTTATGCATACACACTCAGAATTACTATGTTTTTAATCTATCCTGTCAATATCTTTCAACTGGTGCTTGAAGACTACATTTAATGAATCTATTGATATGTTAGTTCTTAAGTCTGCCATGTTTTGTTTTCTGTTTGTTTTTTCTTTTTTTTTGTTTTCTGTTTGTTTTCTCTATTTTTTTTTTTTACTTCAGTTTTCATTCCTTCCTTGGATGGAACATGCTTTTAGAATTCCATTTTCTTTATCTATAGTTATTTTCTTAGTATATCTCTTTGTATAGCTTTTTCCATGATATATGTTCATATACTTGACCCTTTATGACGTGAGTTTGAACTGTGTGGGTCCACTTCCATACAGCACAGTACTCTAAATGTATTTTTTCTTCTTTATAATTTGTTAACACGATTTTCTTTCCTCTAGATTGCTCTATGGTAAGAATACAGCAAATAATACATATAATATGCAAATATGTGTTATTTTATTGTTTATATTATAAGTAAGGTCTCTGGTCAACAACAGACTATTAGTAATTGAGTTTTTGGGGTGTCAAAAGTTATATGTAGATTTTCAACTGCATGGGTATCAGCACCCCTAGCCCCCAGGATGTTCAGGGGTCAACTGCATTTCTATATCTATGTTACTACAATCTACTGCTGTTAATATTTAACCAGTTCAAGTGAAATGTAGATACCTTGCCTCTCTCTATATTCCATTACCCTTTACATGTTTGAAATGTGAGATCTGTATGCTTTAGAAAGTATTCAAGATAATATTAACATATCTTCTTTTGATGAGAAGCTGATATATTGTCATACTTTTGTATTTGGGTATTTGTGTTTAAAAGAAAATAGTAAAACCCAAAGGAATACTTAAAATGGATCATTTTTTTAAGTTCCCTGCATAATTTCCTCTAAACACTGCCTATCTTTTGAATTGAATCTCTATTTTGGGTTTCTGCTTTTAATTCTCACTCACATCTTTCAAACTTCAGAATAAACTAACGAGATATGGCTGTACCTTTTCAGGTCACTGACAATCCCAAGCAGAAGGTGGGGAAGGACACTCTTAAGGGACATATTGACAGACGAGCCAAATTAAAACAATTTTTAAAGTATGTATTTATTCAACACATCTTAGTTCAGCAGCTGTAGGTACCTCTTGAAAAAGCCAGCATGCATCCATCTCACAGAATCCTCTTTATGCTTATTTTTTGAAAAGAAAACGTGTGTAGCTGCATAAAAATCATATATCTCAAACAGAGCTAGAAGCATATCAGGTATACCATGACAAACTGCAAAATAATAGATTTTTATTTTCCTCTTTTTTATATATCCTTCCAAAAGTTCCAGTGAAAACAGTATGGAGGTTCCTCAGAAAGTTAAAAATAGGACTATCTTATGATCCAGCAATTTCACTACTAGGTATTTACCCAAATGATACAAAAATACTGATTCAAAGGGATACATGCACCCTGATGTTTATAGCAACATTAAAAGCAACAGCCAAGTTATGGAAAGAGTCCAGATGTCCATTGACTAACGAATGGATAAAGAAGCTATGATATATATAAAATATGGACTATTACTCAGCCATCAAAAAGAATGAAATCTTGCCATTTGAAACAACATGGCTGGAGCTAGAGAGTACAATGTTATGAAAAATAAATTAGACAAAGATGTATACCATATGATTTTACTCAAATGTGGAATTTAAGAAATAAAACAGATGAACATAGGGAGGAAAAAGAATGAGGCAAGCCAAGAAACAGACTCTTAACTATAGAGAAAAAACTGATAAGTTAACAGAGGGGAGATGGGTGGAGGATGGAGGAAACAGGTAATGGGGATTAAGAAGGACACTTGTGATAAGCACCAGGTGTTGTATAAAAGCGATGAATCACTAAATTCTACTCCTGAAACTGGTATTACACTGTATGTTAAGTAAGTGGAGTTTATAAAAATTTGGAGAAAAAATTTTAAAAATTGGTATTGATAATATTAGATTCAATAAATAACCAAGAATTTATTGAACACATAGTATATGCTTAGCTGCATACACCATAGAGATTCCTATGTCTTTAGACCTCAGAACCTGTTTAATCTTATGAACTTCTCAATTCAATCTTACCTCTTGATTTTCAGCAGACAACCTCAGTGCCTACTCACTGGGTAGAACCTGACCAAAAGGTCAAAATTCTTGTAATTTATCTGTTCTTTATTTGAAAATGTCAATGTACATGTCATGACCCTATTTATTTCTGACTAAGATTAAAGGCTGTCTCCTCTCTATTCCAAGGTTAACCTCTCCATCCTGGCTTTTGCTCCCCTTCCTATCTGCAACACAGGACAGGTATTTCCAAACATTCTAGGTTCCCAGTGCTGGTAGGGTCTCATTAACTTTTCCATTGCCCTCCTAGACCAAAAGAATTATCTCACACTTCCATTTAAGCAGCTAAGTCCAAAAATGTTGAAAATATTTATACCCCAATAACTTTATAGCTGCTAGAAAAAATAATGCACATAAATTAGAAAATGTTATTTTATTGTTCAGACTGCAATTACTATTAATTGGGTATGCACAACTTTTCAAACCACAGAGTCAGATTAGATGCTTCTTATCCCATTTCCCAGAGATTTTCATGTGGTACTTACTTTTTATTGCAACAAATACTGAGAACCAACTTTTTATTAACAAGAGCATAGTGTAGTCTAAAGTTAAAAATGTCCACTACCTTGCCCAAGTGGTTCACACGGTGCTTTGCAGATATCAAGTATCACTGTGTTTCTTTAAAAAATTCAAAATATCCCACAGTGGCCCTGTGAATTCACTACAGTGTGTTGGGCCACTTGAATATAAGTTTGAGAACCATAGGCATGTATCAACTACTGAGTCAGAAAGTCTGAGCTGAATTTCCAGTTCTGTCGTATCCTAGTTGTGCACCTGAGGAATCATTTAATCTGTGTTTGCCTATGTTTGCATGTGTATGTGCGTGTGCTTTCATTTAAAAAATTTACAGAGGTAGTATTTATTTGTAGGTCTTTTAAAAAAATTTTAATATTAAATTTTTAATTAACAAAATAAATGAAATTAAAGCAACTCCAAGCACAGTGTATACATTATATAAATAGACATTAAATGCTCATTTATACATTAGCAGTGCCCTCATTTTCTAAAACTTTAACCTCTTTATCAATTACATCTTTTCATTAAGGCTCCCTATATGCTACATGCTCCTATCATTCAAAAAACAACAATTTAAAAACAATGCACACACAAACACACACACACGCAAAAGGAGAGAGACCATTTCCTCGGCCTTGCTTTTTCTTAAATAATGTATCATTTTCTTTATCCTGATTAATTTATTTGAAATATTGTGGGCTCTGTTCTGCCACCTTCCCACACCAACATCCTACCTTGTTGCAAGTACCTGGTCCCCTGAGCTGAACACTCCACAGCATCTGCCCCTCATGTGGGAAAATCCATGTGTTACTGCTTTGCCAGCCACTGATCCAGTGGTCTTCCTTCCTTTACAGACTTATGTTCCCTGTAATTCATATTCTGCTCTTCTGCCATACCTTTAAAATGCAGATTTTAAATGTACATAAATGTACGTAATTATCAAGTTTCTTCCTTTGTGACTCTGCACATCAGAATAATATGTGGAGTTTGTTTGGAAATAAGGACGGCTGGCCTTCATTTGTACAGATTCTGATTAATTGTACTCTAATGTAAGAATCTCAAAACGTCAAGTGGGAGTAAAAGCAATATCACTGTCTCTAGTTCTCAATAACTGAATCTGATTTCAGTGTTGACTCCTTTTCCATCCTGTTGGGGTTGATTTAATGTTGGATAGTTTGGGGTTTTCCTTTTTATGTTTATAGATTTCATGTAAGTCTGGGAGCTGTATTAGTCTGCATGGGCTGCCTTAACAAAATATTGTGAGCTGAGAAGCCGGAGACAACAGAAATTTATTTGTAACCATTGTAGAGGCTGGATGTCTGACCAGAGTGCCCACATGGTCGATGCATAGTGAGGACCTCCTTTCTGGCCTTCAGAGAACCTCCTAAGTCATGTGTTCTCGCATGGGCTGTCCTCACTGAGCACGCACGGGAGGAGTGGGGAAGAGATCTCTTTCTTTCCTTATGAGACCATTACTCCCATCGTGGTGCCCTTCCTTCAACCCTCACGACCTAATCTTTTTTTTTTAAGATTTTATTTATTTATTTGAGAGAGAGAGAGAGAGAGAGAGAGAGAGAGAGAGAGAGAGAGAGAGAAAGCAGTGGGGAAGAGCAGGAGGAGAGGGAGAGAGAGAGAAGCAGACAACCCACTGAGCAAGAAGGCTGACACAGGGCTTGATCCCAGGACCCACAGATCATGACCTCAGCTGAAGGCAGTCACTTAACCAGCTGAGCCACCCAGGAGCCCCTGCCCCCCATGACCTAATCTAACCCTAATTACCTTTCAAAGGCTCTATCTCCAAATAACATCACAGTGGGGATTGGGATTTCAACACTGAATATTGAAAAAACACATTCAGTCCACAAAAAGGGGTTTACCTAGAAGTCTGCCGAGATGTCACTGAAGTAGTCTATGTCTACTTGAGATATATACCAGTCCACCAAGGCTTGGGCATCAGATTTTTTTTTTTTTTTTTTTTTTTTTTAATATGCTGCGGCACCCTCCCTGTGTCTGATTGCAAAGTCCCTTCCCTTTGTGGTGAAACCCCGCTGTCCTTCCTGGGTGAATGGAATTACAATTCTACCTCCCCACCACAAGAGGATGTTGGACAGCTCTCTTAAGGCTCTTGCCACCTTTGTGAACATTGCCAGTTAAGGCTGTTCGAGATGAGGCTTCCTTCTGAAACCCAGAAAATGTTGATCTAGTAGGGAGAAGTGTTGGTACTCTTATTCATCTGAGCCCTAAGGGTTTCCTTAGGATCAATATGCTCAAGAGTCTCAAAAACCAGCAACTATCCCTTTCTAATTTCTGAGTCACAACTTTTTCTGTGGGCAATGATCATAAAGTGGTTAACCTAATTAAATGGGGGAAATTTCTGAGGTGAGGAGGAAGTATTTGAAAGGAAACTTAAAAACTGAACTTTCTGAGGTTTAAATAACCATGTAGTTATTCAGAGTGTAGCCAACATGGAAAGACAATGTTCTGTATTTCCTCTCTTATCCATTCCTTAAATTGACACCATTCCCACCATCACTTTTAAAATCATGACTCCGATAGTTTTTCTCTAGCATAACATATGCTGTCAGCAACACACTCTGACTTCCATTTTTCTGCTATGTATTTCCACTCAGTTATCCTCAGAATCTCAAACTCAGTATACCAATGGGCAACTATTATCTTGATTTGCTCCAAAACCTCTCCCCCTCTATTCTTACTCAGGGGAAATGGTTCTGGTAACTCATCTACCTCACATTTGGTTGAGGAGACTTCAAACTTATCCTTCCTTCCTCAGATATATAGTTCTACTCAGTGGTTAAATGTCATAAATTATTTTATTCCTTTTAAAAATCACCATGTTTTCTTTATACAACTGCAAGCTGACATCTTACAGTGTGATTAGTGTGCCAGTGATTTAACGAATGTAATCATAATTGCTCAGTTTAAAAGCTCTGTGTGGCAGGAAAGGGAGATATTGTTTTGTCTACTGAACAGATCGGGAACCTAAAGCTCAGAGAACTGATGGGCCAAGCTCACTGTAAATCAGCAAAGTATTTCAGTTCTACAAACTTTCTTTTGAAGCTTTTTTGGACCCTTGGTTGTCCCATAGAATAACTCAAATATTCTTAGCTTCAAACAATTTAGAATGGCACATTAATGATGATAATTACATATATCTCTATCCCTATATATCTATAGGGATATATATATATATATATATATATATATATACACACACACACACACACATACATACATACATGTAGATCTCCATGTAGGACAGATGGATGTATCCCTTGGTTTGACCAAGTTCATCACCTCTGTAGACATCAAGGTAATCTGTGGATACACCATTTGTGCAAGAACCTCATTGTTTTCATCATCTCTGAAGTAAAGTACACTGGTAATGTATCAAAGATTTATATGTTGTTTGATTTATTTTCTGCTTATTTTTTAAAAGATTTATTTATTTGACAGAGAGAGAGATTACAAGTAAGCAGAGAGGCAGGCAGAGAGATGGGAGGAAGCAGGCTCCCTGCTGAGCAGAGAGCTCTATGTGGGGCTCAATCCCAGGACCCTGAGATCATGACTTGAGCTGAAGGCAGAGGCTTTAACCCACTGAGCCACCCAGGCACCCCTATTTTCTGCTTAAATCATTTATCTATAATTTCTCCTTGATAACTTTTATTTTTTAAAGATTTTATTTATTTATTTCACAGAGGGAGAGAGATCACAAGGAGGCAGAGAGGCAGGCAGAGAGAGAGAGGGGGAAGCAGGCTCCCCGCTGAGCAGGGAGCCTGATGCGGGCATCGATCCCAGGACCCTGAGATCATGACCTGAGCCGAAAGCAGAGGCTTTAACCCACTGAGCCACCCAGGTGCCCTCTCCCTGATAACTTTTTAGGATTTATGAGTTTCTCCACAAATTTGAGTTTAGAGGAAAAGAAAGGGAAGGAGAGAGGAATGAAGGGAGAGAAGGAAGAATAAAGAAAGAGAAGAAAGAAAGAAAGAAAAAAAGAAAGAAAGAAAGAAAGAAAGAAAGAAAGGAAGGAAGGAAGGAAGGAAGGAAGGAAGGAAGGAAGGAAGAAAGAAAGAAAGGAAGATAGAAAGAAAGAAAGAAAGAAAAAGAAAGAAAGAAAGAAAGAAAGAAAGAAAGAAAGAAAGAAAGAAAAAGAAAAAGGAAGGAGGAAGAAAGAAAAGGGAGGGAGGGAGAAAGAAAGGAAGAAAAGGGAAAGAGGGAGGGAGAAAGAAAGAAAGGAAGAAAGAAGGAAACTCATATTAGGAAAAGTTGTTCATATAAAAACTAATTCTTCTTGTCCTTTAATCTAAGACATTCCATCCTTGGTCACATGCATGCCATTTTTCTGTAGCTGTTGCCTAACTCCTTAGCTAAGAGATTTCAACTACAGCAAGGGCATGGCAGCCAGGTACTTCTTAGCAAGTGAGTTTCCACCCCCTTATGCTACCTGCTTCCACTGATGAGTACAAAGTAGATCGAGTTTTCGTCCAGAGCAGCAAGCAAACTCACAGAATATATTCCAGGGGCAAACAGGCAGCAACTGAAAGAACAGGATTCTCATTTTATATATTTATATATTTATATATTTTTTTCCTTCTACATGTCAGGTGACAACACTTCATATGCTTCTCAACTTGATCCTATTTGGGAATAAGTTTTACCCTTAGAAAGTCTTACAAAGTCCCTCAATGTATGCTTGCTCTTGAAAAAATGAGGGACTCTGTCACTAAGTGGTAAGCAGCTCGATGGAATCTGTGAGTGGAGGAAAGCCATTGAGTACTAGAGTGTTGACTTGTGAAGGAAAGAGAGCTATCGGCCTTTTCACTCTAAGTACTACATGAGAGAGAAGAGAATTAAATGTTAATTCAAACAAAATTAAACATTAAATGTGAGAGGCAAGAGGCATTGTCAAATACTGTGCATTCTCAGCTACATGAGATAAAGTTGTATCTCCTATCTTGACAATAATTTATTGCGCAGAGGAATTTTCATTGTTGTAATTCATTGAGATTGCTACTTAAATAAAAAGTAGAGCACATAGGACCGATGTTAAAACATCAGCCACCTAGAACGTACCATCTCAGTCTCAATGGAAAATGTCCTCTAAAAAGATATGCTTTGGCTGCAGTCAGAAAACCTATCTTATTTACAAAGGAAGAAAAATACTAAATTACAGGTTGCGTCTAAAACTATTCAATAGAGCACAGTGGTAGAAACCATGATTGTGGCAACAGTGCAGAGGCCAAAATAAATTATTGTGGTACTTGGTACAAAACAGAAATTCAAAATGAACTCAGAGGCTGACAGTTCTGGGTTTCATTCACAGCTCTGCTGCTAAGTCTCAGACCACAGGCAGATCACTGAAGGTCCCCTAGCCTCTGACTCCTCATCTTTAGAGGACCAGTGTCTTAACAGAGAACGTATCTTATTGTGGTAAAATAGTCACAGTAACAGTCCCTCCATGGCCTTTGTCTCATCCTGTCCAACCCTGAGACTTCTCATGCTTCTTCCAAGTCACTCCAGGAGACAGCAGGACTTTCATATTTTTGCTGATTTTTATTATTATTATTATTATTCTATGATGACTGAGGGCCATTTCCTTCTTTGCTTACAGAGCTAGCATCTTTTGCTGTTGTGCAAACCTCTGGCCTGTTCAGTCCTTTCTTGGCCTCCTCAAAGGTGCTATTTCATATTGTGGAGTGCCACATTAGACCCAGTATCACCTTAGTGCTTCTCATTTTCCTTAAAACTCTTCCTCAGTGAAGCTTTTTCTTTCATTCACAACATTCTTACTGTGCTTACTTCATTGCTTTGGATTCCTTTGTGAATGTGACTCATTCCTGAACAATTGCCAAAGGAGTTACTGGATAAATGAAGGTGTGAAAATGAACAACAATAAGGCCTATAGGGCTGGAAAAGAACATGTAATAGGGAGTAAATTTTGATTTAATTCTTTCTTGGGAACTAACAGCCTTCCCTACCCAAACCCCACCAGCCAACTTCAAAGCAATCAGTACCATTTCTTTCTTGGCTGGGAAATCCAGGATTGCTCTCTGTCAGACCTCTGTAGGAATCAGCTCTTTGGCAGCTGACTTTTGTAAAGATAACCTAAGAGGAAAATTTAGTTGGCTTGGTATTCAATCCTGCCAGAACTAAGGAGACCAACAGAAATTGTAAGCCCAGAATCAGACAGAGAAAGGACTTTGTCTTGCTTTGGTCTTCATCTTCATGGCCTGGAATAAAAGGAGACACAATATGCTATTAAAACATGCATGTTGAATAAACGAATGAATGAATTGATAGACACAAGTAGACATTTTGGATGTTACAAGACATTACAACATTCTCCATTATCCCTGATAATGATGTTCAATTCAGTGTATTTTTATTTCTGTACATGCCAAATAGTTGTACTAAGAAAATATTGCTTTCCTTTTGGCTTGTAAGAATTTACATTGTTGATAATTTTTCAGTGGAAGAGACAAAACTAAACTTGTAATTGGCTGAAGTGGTCAGAGCTTGATTTGAGTAGTAGATGGAAGGTGAATCCTCCCATCCTGAAAAGACACACACACACACACACACACACCCCTTACATCTTATTAACCAGTTAGTAACGAAGTTAGTAACAAAGTTTACCACTAAGGATCCAGTTATTTGCCTTTTCGGTCTTTATTTTGTGACATAAATTGCTTGATAGGTTCTTAAGAAAGACAAACATCAGAAGTTTGGTTAAGGTTGAGGAGGACAGAGAACTTCTGAGCAGGTATCTTTGGAGAGGAGCCCTGTGCACAGCTCATACACACCCTAGACTCAGTGGAGGAATAGTATCTACAGATACTGCACTAAAATTATATGTTAATACATTTACTCTCCCAGTAGCACTGTGAGGAAGGTGTTACTGCTATGCACACTACATAAAGGTAAACAAAACAGAACAAAGCAAAACAAAAAACAACACCTGAGTCCAAAGGAGGTAAATTCAATTCACCACTGCTAAGTGGTGGACCTGGTAATTGAACCCAGCCAATCGGCACTCATACTTTCCCAGAAAAAAAGGCTGAGGTAGGAACGTCTGCCTCACCCCTGTCATCAATGAAATAGCCCTGCCTCTGAGCCAAAGAAATGTTTCAACAGCTCAATGCATAATAAATACATAAACAAACAAACAAAATAATTATAAATAAATACACACACATATGTGGATATATGCATCTTTTTCTCCTATATCCTCTCCTTCCAGTATATTTCTCTCTCTTACTTCCCATCTCCAACCCTGTAGTCTATTAACCAGTTTGAAGCCCTGGATTCCTGAAATACAAATGGGCACACAAAATAATCTTATTAATATGTTTTGCAAAGGAGAATAACGGTAGACCCAAAGCTACAGAACTCTGGTTTTCAGAGATCTTGGATGCTTTATCTAGTCAGAAAATCATTGGGTCATCTTTCGGGTGATGTAACATCCAGCTAAAACTGTCACTAACTAGCTATGGCTAGTCCCATGTAGGCTTTATTTTCCTTATTCATGAAATGAATTATTGAGTTCTATGATGTGTTTCTTCATTTTTCTAAAAGCCTCACATATCCTTTTTTTCTTACTAGTCTTAAATGAAAATGAGATGAAATGTTGAATGACAAAATGTTGTCAACTTAATATATTTTAATAGGTATTAAATTAGGTGATTTATCAAAAAGCTCACTGGTCAAAATTTTTATTGTGTTCTTTAAATAAAATCATATCATGAAAACTCAAGTCTCAGTTCCTTCTTACCATTACTCACATGCCCCTGGTTTCCTTAAGACTGAGCTGAAATCACAAAACTTATCTCTTCTGTCTATTGTGGACTACACAGCCCAACATTAGCAGATACAGGGAAGCAATTAGTCAATAAACTATATATGTCAGATAGAGCATTGTGTTCATTGTGAGCTAAGTAAAGTGTCTTTCATTCCACAAATATTAATTTGTTGGTCCTAGTTAGAGTTCCAGATATTGAAGATTGAAGTAGACACATTCTTTGTTCTCACAGAGTTTACATTTCAGTGAGGGGAGCAGAAAATAAGCACAAATGTAAACAGGATAATTTTGGGAGGAGTAAAGAAAGCCATACAGAATTAAAGCAGCATAATCTCTTAAGTAATACGGAGCATTATTTTAGATGGGGGATTTTAAAAGCTTTTACAGTGGAGCTGAGTTGACACTTACATGATATACAAGAAAGGTGAACAGATTAAGATAGGATGCAGTCAGGTCTGTAGGGATTTGGGGCCATGCAGGGCCCAGTAAGACATTTTAAATCCAAAGAGAAGTCTTCTGAGAGTTTGCAGCTGAAGTGATATGATCTGAGTAGTGTCATTAAACACAGCATTTCCACTCTAACAATATATGAAATTCTGTTTTCCCACTGCAAAATTCACCTGAATTCCAGGTTTGGTTTTGTCATGTTTTCCATACCTAAGAATCAATCAATCTTTCTTTCTTTCTTTCTTTCTTTCTTTCTTTCTTTCTTTCTTTCTTTCTTTCTTTCTTTCTTTCTTTCTTTCTTTCTTCCTTAAGATTTTATTTGTTTGACAGAGAGAGACACAGTGAAAGAGGGAACACAAGTAGAGGGAGTGGGAGAGGGAGAAACAGGCTCCCCGCCTAGCAGGGAGTCCGAGGCGGGGCTCCATCCCAGGACCCTGGGATCTGACCTGAGCCGAAGGCAGACATTTAATGATTGAGCCAGGTGCCCCTAAAATCCTATTTCTTACCTGAAATCTCATTGCCACATGAAGGTTCCTTCAGTGATTTACTCCAAATAATAAATTTGAAGAAATTACTGAATAAGAATGAGTCCATTGAAGATTTTTGAGGGAAACAAAAGAAAAAAGTTACATCACAGCAATGTAGGAAATATCAAATTAACTCCCCACCTTAGTTCTTAAAATGTGTTTCAGCCATGCCAGCACCAGCATATTCTCTGATTCCATCTGGTCCTTCCATTCTGTGAGATTTTGTTTTTAATCACACTTCTTTCATCTCTGAAAATTGAAACAGTGGGTCCAAATTGCCTTCTTTTACATCATGTAACATTTCAGCATCACCTAATTTGTTCCCTCTCTGCAAATTAGATACTCAAACTTCGAATGATTAATCATCTAACGGATACTTTTTTAAAACAGATTTTATTTATTTATTTATTTGTTTGTTCGTTTGAAAAAGAGTGAGAGAACCCTTGTGAATGTGTACGAGGGGTGGGGGGCATTGAGAGCAGAGGGAGAAGGGAGGAGCAGAATGAGAGAGGGCCAGAGGGAGAGAAAGAACCTCAAGCAGACTCCACCCTGAGCTCAGAGCCCTATGTAGGGCTCCATCTCAGTACCCTGAGATCATGACCTGAGCTGAAGCTGAGAGTTGGACACTTAACCAACTGAGCCACCCAGATGCCTAAGAGACACTTCTTATTAACATAACTCATCATTACTAGAAGGAAGTTTTTTTGTTTTTTTAATACAAAAAAAGTTTATTTAGGGGTTTGTCTTTGTATTTAAAGTTTCTGGATGAAGTTATTTTGTGACCTTTTATTTAGATGAACTTAGATGGGACCAAACTTTGACCAGCTCGGTTTTTCATCCTTCTTTGTTAAGACTTTCTCTTTAGGCTCACCTAAAATAAAACAGCAATAGAAAATTAAGTGATTGGATCTTTCAAAATCAACTCAATGTAATATAACATAGTAAAGTCTAACTACTTTGCTAAAATTTTCCACTTCACTCCAGAGAAGAACAGACCCTCTCCCCAACTTTTACTTAGAGGACATGCTGCTCTTCATTTTATCCTAGTTTTAGTGGGTAAACAAACGTTACACTCAAATTATGCTCTTAAAAACAATAATACATGTTCTGCCTGAATCCCAGTAGTATGTAGGGTTCACATTTCATGAATTTTGGCTTTAACAAATTACCATTTACTTTGTTCATCATTGGTAATAAGTGAAGAAACAAAAGAACAACTTTGGGGGCATTTTGAAGGGACTAATTGAAATATATTGCATTCAAATCCAACAGAGCAAGGGAAGCGAAACCCATTTTGTTCACTAAGCAATTATTTAATTTGTTAACTAGACACAGAGTATTTGGAAATATATAAAGATATAGAAACTTAACCCATTTCTTTAAAGATTTTATTTATTTATTTATTTGACAGAGAGAGAGAGAGAGAAAGAGAGAGATCACAAGTAGGCAGAGAGGCAGACAGATAGAGAGGAGGAAGCAGGCTCCCCACTGAGCAGGGAGCCAGACTCAGGCCTCGATTCCAGGACCCTGAGATCATGACCCGAGCTGACGGCAGAAGCTTTAACCCACTGAGACACCCAGGCGCCTGAAACTTAACCCATTTTAAATGAAGTTTTATTACCTGAAGTCTACACTTTCACACAAATAGTGAAGAGAGTGCTATATTTTTCACATACATGGGTCATCATTCCACACCTTAGGTAGACATTGGGGAATTTCTCATTTCTAGCAGCCTCCACCTGCTGTCCTTCTCATCCTCCACCTTCTCAGTTTATTGTCTCCAAGCTCCCAGGTATGAAACTCAGCTATTTTGCTCCATTTAGTTTTATCTTCCATGGAACAGGAGGAAAAAATATTTATTTTAGGAGTGATGGCATGACTTTTCTCCAAAGGCACAAAGTTCTTCTCTAGATAAAACAAAAATTATCTTCATTTTGTAGAATACTACGTATGATTCTATAGAACACCATAATTTAATCTAGAAAGAGTTGATACTTCAGGACATAGTGGGGGAGAAGAGGAGAACTTGATGAAATTCACAGAAACATCAATTAATGATGTGTGGAACCCTTGAATTCATTCCTATTGACTTTGTGTGTTTACATGAAAACACTAAAAAAGTCTTACTGCCTCTTCTGTTGGAGGCAGAAAATTCAGGCATGATCATCCAAGTTCTATTAAATCTCTCTTACTTTTATGTCCATAATGAGAACAGTAGAACTTTGGATCACTATTGATTGAAGTTCTTTAATGGATTGCTTTAATCTTTCACTTGGTTAACTCTTCCTAGTGCCTTCATATCACAGTAGATTTTCTGGTCCTCCGTGTCTTGATGTCCACCTGCCTCCATGTGGATATTTGTGGGTTCCTAGATTGAGAAATCAGTGGAATTACAAATTCCACAACTTGGCTACAAAGATGGATTATAAACAGGCAATTTTAAAGGGTAAAGTGATCCTTGGACAGAAGGGGCATCTTCTGTCTGGGCTTAGAGGCAAAGATGTAGGGTCATGCCATGTATGACACCGTGGGAAGTGTTTCACTGCCCTCTGATACCACCATGTCCTCACTTCCTTCCTTAAGGTGGTATCAGTCATCTGAAGTGGGCCTGCAGGGAAGAGCATCACATTCTACAGCACAGTCTGGGCCAAAAATCAATGCCATTTCAGCTACTTCTGATCTGACCTCTCTCCTTGGTTTCTGACCCTGCTCTATTTCCTGCCCATGAACTTCTGGGAGGCTTCTGGTTTCTCTGCCTCAGAACCAGTCATCTGCAGCAGCTTTGATCACACTCCCTATTCTGCTTCATTTTCCTTCTAACTACTGGACACAAGCTCCAGGCTGAATTGCTCCCTCAGACCTTAGTCTTCTCCTTTAGCCTGAACATAGGACTGTTTTAGGAAAAGAACCTGGAGGAAGCTGACTATAAGGTTAGAGTGCTCTCAGAAATTACTGGACAGTCAGTGCTCCTAATACCAGCATCTCCAGTGAATTAATCATAATACTACGATTCAGATGAGGTAAATGATTGTTGCAAAAATACAAGCAGATTTTCTGACCCACTTGCTTTGGTTACTCTAATACAAGGATATTAGGAGGAAAATTGAGAGTTTAAAATAGCACACTTCTGAATTATGGGTATGTATGTTTGTAATGCACACACATTTTGGTTGGAACATTACCCTGATTACCTACAGGTTTTTTAAGAAAGAAAATAGTTTTTGATTTGGATGCAAATGTTAATGTCTTCTGATATGTCCATATTCTAATATATTTCACAGACTTTATTAAAGTAAAACAATATTTGAATATTCATTTTTATATTAATACAATGTTAGTACACACCCCAAATTATGAACTCTAAAAACCAAGAATAAGGGCACCTGGGTGGCTCAGTGGGTTAAAGCCTCTGCCTTCGGCTCAGGTCATGATCTCAGGGTCCTGGGATTGAGGCCCGCATCGGGCTCTCCACTCAGCAGAAAGCCTGCGTCCCCCTCTCTCTCTCTGCCTGCCTCTCTGCCTACTTGTGATTTCTATCTCTGTGTCAAATAAATAAATAAAATCTTTTAAAAAAATAAAAATAAAATAAAAACCAAGAATAATTGATTTTGTAGCATGGATTCCGAACGCTTCATTGTTTAAAAACTAAAATCTAAATCATTAAAATTGTCCAGTCAAAATTGTGTGATTAGATAATAATTTACACAATGTAATTAGAGCAGGGTAGGTTTTTTTTTAATGCACATGTATATGTGTGTGTGTGTTTTGTGTGTGTGTGTACATGTGTGTGTTTTTGTATTCTCTTGCCTGAGTTCCTAGTGAAATAATAAGGAAGAGGGAGGAAAAGCATATAATCGGAAAGAGAATTGGACCTTCAACAAATGAGAAATTTCCAGCTGCTGGCAGAATATTCATTCAAGTGGAAGAAATCTTAACCCAGAATAAGGGCCAGAGGGCCCTACAACAGAGGGGACGTCCATCAGTAAATGAACCCAGGAGCTGTATTTGGAGGGTCCCAGGGCAAGAGCAAGAGGTAAACCTAAAAATAAGAGGATGAGTGGAAAAGTTGTCTATGCTAAATCTAGGCCAGGATGTTTATACCACTCTCCTCCTCTTCACCCTTCCTTCTACACCAAGAAGCCATGAAGTATTATGTCCACTGAGAACAAAATAAATTGAAACAAACAGACAAAAGCTTATTATGTAAATGCATTGTATAAACTATCTAGGAAAACTGGAAAGAGTATCACCTGCAACCTAACATGAGGGAAAAGCCAGATAAGTTATAAAATTATAATACTTCTTGAGCTTGGGAAGCTCTCCAAATTCATTTTCTTCATTAAAAGACCACTCAAGGGGTGCCTGGGTGGCTCACTTTGTTAAATGTGTGCTTTTGGCTCAGGTCATGAACCCAGGGTCCTGGGATTGAGCCCCACATGTGTCTCCCTGCTCAGCAGGGATCCTGCTTCTCCCTCTCCCTCTGCCTACCCCTCTGACTACTTGTGCTCTCTCTCTCTCTCTCTGTCAAATAAATAAATAAAATCTTAAAAAAATAAAAGACCCACACAAATTTGAACTCTTCCATAATGTTTTTTTTTCTCTTCACCCTTTGCAGTGCCAGAAGCAAGTTTCCCTGTCATTTGCCCTTAAGTCTATAGCTCTGACCCATCTACTTTTTGCCTAGCTGTCTAGAGTTTGTTATGTATACCTTTCATTTTCTCTGGGACACTAACTTCTTTAGGGTAGAGAACATGTCTAAAGCAGCAATATATACTGTCCACTATATGCTATGTCAGGGTTCTCTTACACGGAGTACTTTTTTTTTTTTTTTCATTGCCAGTTAATCCACTACTATGCCTCTGACACTGGTCCTGTCACTAGAGTGATAGCAACAGAGAATGTAGACCATCCCCATCTTGTGGAATTGACAATTTGGTTGGGGAATAGACATAACAAGTAAGTAACATTTGCTGAACTGCTAAGAGTGATAAACTTCAAGCCTCAGAACCACCATGTCTGTCTCTGTGCTTTCTCTAAATCTAAAGACCCACATTTTATATGCTCTACAAGTCCCCTCCCCACCCCAGATGTTTTACCATCACCTTAAACACAGTGTGCCTTACCTGAATTTAATAACTTCTCATGGCATCGTCCCTCACTCTCAATTTTCCTATTTCTATTGCCAGAAGTATTTTGGACCAGTGATATAATGTTTTTGGCTTTTGTTTTTGTTTTGTCTTTTACTCTCTATATTCTAACTGCAACCACATGAGACAAAGTCCTTACCAGCAGTATCTTCATATTTCCTGTTTCTGTTTCCACTGATGGCTCTCTGGTCAATGCTCTAATCACTTCAACTCTTCCTCTCTTTTCTCTACTTCTACTTGAGCTGCACAAACTCACCAACTCTGTTCTCACTCTAAATTATTGGCTGTGTTAAATACCTTTAACACAAGCAGTGTCAATATGGACTCATATAATCTGTAGCACTCCTGTCAGAGAAGGCTGTTGGAAAAAGTCATATCTCTGCAGTCTACAAGGCTAATAAGAATGAACAACTAGGGGGCACTTGAGTGGCTCAACCAGTTAAGCATCACCTTAGGGTCAGGTCATGATCCCAGGTCCTGGGTCCAGTGCTACATCAAACTCCCTGTTCAGTGGGGAGCCTGCTTCTCTTTCTCTCTCTGCCTCTCTCTCTCTCTCTCTCTCTGTCAAATAAATACAATTTTAAAAAAAGAGAGAGAGAAAAAAAAGAATGAACAACTAGATAGATGCTGAGTTGTTGCTGAGTTGTTGTAGAGATCTGGGGAATGCTCTGTTTACTGGGGGTTATATGTTTCCAGGAAGGGAAGAGTATATATCTGAATACCAAGATGTCAATGATATTGGAGTTAAGGGTGATTTTGAGAAGAACAGGAGTAATTAACATTGGACAGGGCAGGATCAGGTAAGGTTGGGCAAGTTATCTCCTGTTAAAGAGTGTGGCTTTTATTTTCTGGGGACTAGAACATCAAAGATATGTTTTTAGGAAGGTAATCATGTGATTGGATTGGGAAGCTTAAAAAGAAAATCATATGGTTACTCTGAGTACTTTAGTTCACATTGTTTATTCATTTTCTGTTAGATGGAGATCTGCTCAAGGATGAGCACTAAGTCACGTTCAATTTTTAATCTCTAGTGTGAGCCAAAGTGCCTATAGCAAAAACAGACCCTGTATTAATTGACAATGGATTATAACAGAAAGTTTCTTCCCATCTTTGTTTTTAGTATAGTTGACACACAATGTTACCTTTGTACCAGTTAAATATGTTTTAAGGTCATCACTGAACTTTTCAACAGTGTGGATCTTCACTCTCCAGCTAAAAAAAGTGCTACTTTTTTAAAGCATAACTATCATACTGTGTTTATCATTAAATCATTAATACACTTATTGAGAGCCTTCTGTACACCAGAATCTACTAGAAGCTGGAGGCACGGGGGTGAGGGACATGAGAGGATTTTCCTCTTGTTGGAGGTTACATACAATGTCATTCATGAAGTACTAATAAGTTAGAGACATTGATAGATTCTATAATTATTTTTTAAAAATAATTAAGCAACAGATGTCCTCATACAAAATAAGGACAGACTTTCTACATAAAATGCCTCCACTGTTAGTGCTCAGTCCAACCATCTTTGTCTGATGTGTTTGTTCTTCTAAATGCCAAGGATGCCTTTTTTCCCTGGCTCAAGCACATCCTCTAAATTACTTTGTCACTGGATGTGCTGATTTTGATATATTTTGAAATAACGTGGTGGATCTTGAAAAGTAATACTCTGAATTGTTTACATAATTAAATTTGTGGCATCTGTTCCTTCTGCAAATATTGTGCTAACCTAAAACCCAAGCAGAAAGGAGAAATAAAGCAACTTCTGTTCAGAACTATTTTCCTTAAAAGCATCAATTAATAATTCATTTATTATATCAGAGTGAAACTTGTTCCAATAAATTATTAATGAATAACTATATTTTGTCTTGATATGCAAAACCCGTCTCCAGCAATTATAAAATGTTGCGGCCTGATTGTAAGTTATAGTAAAAAGCCACATGGGGCTAAAACTCCTATAATATATATATTTAGCTTTGCCATCATTGGGAAACTTTTATGAAGCAGTTAATTTTGTATGACAATATAAGAAAAACACATAAGCTTGACGTCTGTGCTCTCAAGTGTTGTGTCCTAAAGTAGTCCCTGGGATTTACTGTTACTTAGTAAACACGTTCTGAGCATCATGACACATACTTTACTAGAACTTCAATAAGAAGCACAGATCTGTCTTTGAGTTACCCTCAACCCACTGGAGGGAAATGGAGAATGCTTAGTATATAACAGGAATCGTGTGACCACAGTTGATTTCACCGCCTTCCAGCCCTGCCTATTTTGGTAGTTGTTCCTCTCCCTGGGAGCAGGAAAAGCCCGGAGGAGCCCTCTGTGTTGAAAATGTGATACTTTCCACACTTCAAGCATTTCATAGGCTTCCCCTCTTAGCTGTGGCTTTCCATAAGGAAACAATAATCACTAAGTAGAGCAAGTCAGGAAATAAGACCATTCCATTTATGTCCATCAGCCTGCCAATTCATTGGCAGGTACCGCAAGAGTAACTACTCAGAACCATCTAGATCTATTGAACTAACCCCTCAAAACTCAACTCTTGACCCTCTCTCCACCCCAAAGGGAGCAAACTAACTGGAACTTCACACCACAGGCTTTATTTGTATGTGGCTTTACATTCTATACCCTCCCCCACCAAGAGGATAAATGTATAAATAGTGGGGAGTAAAAAGTGATGAAATCTAACTTTTAAGAAGTAAAAGTTAAGATTTCCATGTTTCTATCAGATGGTACCTGGGAAGAAATCCAGGTAGAGTTCTGACACACAAGGGCTCAGGATAGAGTGAAGTAATCTGTAGGCCAGGAGCAGCATGGGGGGAAGACATGGTGCCACGTTAGCCCAGAGTGTGTACAACAGGAAGACCATAGCTTGTTTGACTGAGGCATAGAGCATTCTGATCAGAGGCCAGAGGAAAGAGAGAGACAGACTGAAAGACAGGGAGAAGATAGATAACTACAGAATGAGTTTCAGCAATGAGGGAAAAGCGTGTGAAGATTTGCCTAAGATGGGAAGGTGCAAGGAAGCATCTTGAACAAGACGGCAGGGGGCAGATCTGAGCAGAAAGAGGAGTCAGAAGGACAGGTAAAAAAGCGACATCTGGAGAGATCCCAAGGGAAGGGAAAGTGTGTATTATAGTGACACATACAGGATTTGAAGGGGCAAGTTTGTTCTTTGTTGTGCCAGGGAATTGCGATAAGTGAAACATAAAAACATACTCAAAAAAAAAAAAAGTTTTAGTTTAGAGACTAACATTGCTAATGTTGGCTCCTCGACTCCTCACAGCCAAACAAAGATAATTAGACTTATATCCCTAAGAGAGAACATCACTTTCTCAATGTCTTCTCTCATGTCCAAGAGATAAGTCAGGGGGAAATAGGAAAATAGGCTTTTAATAAGAGTTGCAAAACTGGGAAGTGATTGGGACTGAGCAGTTAGATAACAGCTTTGGATTTCTGGGCACAAGGAAAGGTGTCAAAGTAAGTATTAATAAGAAAGCTGTTAGCCTTAAAGAATGAACTAAGGTATTGATTAACACAGAAGTGGGAAAAATATTCTTTATCCCATGATTGTTTGGCATGGGAAGAGGGGATATCTTGGTTCTAATTCTCATTGAACTTAAAATGGATTGTAGTCAAGAGTTAGGGTTACACAGAGTTAAAAAGTAAACTGGCTGAACTTCTGTATGTTGAAGGGACACTGAGCTCAAAGAGTCAAGAAAGCATGTTCTCTGTGGCTGATTTTATGTCTAGTCCCCATCTGTTAATTTTGGATGCTCCCTCATGTGTCTCTTTCCTTTTGAAGTGATGCAAAGATGGTTTCCAATGTGTTGATGGTAAGAGTGGCTTCTCTCCTAGTAAGGACTTATTCTGCCTTCCCTATGATGGAAAAGAGCCACAAGAAGCAAATGCCATATCTACTGCCTCATCAATATCAGCCTCGGGGCTCCCCAAAGCCCCAGGCTTTACACATTTATCTCTTCCTGTTCTGTGTCAATTTCAACAGTGGGGAATGCCCTGGGGCTGGAATAGACACAAGATCCAAATGAATCAATGTCCTATAAACCAAGTGCTATGCCTTCAAGCAAGGCAGAGCAATTATTACCCAACACGGGTGCCCCTGCTGGTTCTCAAGGACAAGCAGGAGAAGTGAATCCATCACAGCCCTGCCATTTAAGATGCATTTTAAACTGCAGTGGCTCTTCTGCACAAGCATCGTTCATTTGTGCTCGGTGCCATTCTTCAGCATTCTTTCCAGACTGGCAATTTGCACAAAAGAGATGAAGAAAAGGCACTGGGCTAGTGAGTTTAAAATTAAGACATACAGCGGTGAGATTTCTCTTAGGGCAGGGGTGGGGGGGGAAGAAAAGCTTTGGTGTAAGAACATCACATAAGCATTTTATTTGATTATAAATCCTTCACCCCACTCTGGGATTGTTAATTATAATGTGTGTGTGTGTGTGTGTGCGTGCACACACACGCACATGTGCGCACACAAGCATAAACACATATGTATGCATGTATGCATTTCCACAATAGATAAAACGAAGTCTAAGTGCTTTACCCTGTCAGACATTTAATTAGTCTCTGTTAAGGAACATGGAGGGGAAATGTAAGTATATCCTCAAGATCCTGCTCTGATGGGGGAGACAGAGACGTAAACAACAGTTATAATATTAGTGATTAAGTTAGCAACAGAGATAAAAAACAAAAAAAGTTAACAGCAGAGATGGACAAAGGGAGATCAGGAGCATAAAGGTGGACATTTGACATATCCGGCAGGAATGCACAGGGAAGTTTTCCTGTCTGCTAGGTATGCCTGAGCTGAGTTTAAAAGAACAAGAATACAAAGCAGGGCCAGGGAACAGCATTCAGAACACAAAGAATCATGTGTTTAGAGAGTGATACACTTGGTGAGGTGTAATGGCTCATCTTGTGTTAAACACACAGTCTAAGGAAGGCAAGAAAGGAGAGATGAAAACAGAAATGGAGGTAGGGTCAGATGTTGGTCGACCTTCATCAAGCCATGACAGAGGGTTGGACCTCATGCTGGTTCTAGGAGAACCATAAAGGAGTTTTGTGGAGCAGGATCTGCCATCAGTCAACTACAGTTCCATCTAAGTGAAGGTTCTAGTCAGAGTTAATTCTTTTAGTACTGAAAAGTATTTTATGGAATGATTTCTTAAAAATATTAATTTATTTTTAACAAATAATTTGGCCCCTTTTATCTGAACTCTATTCTAAGTTGGTGCTTTTTCTATGTTGTCTACTTATTATTTAGAGTTGTGATTTTTGCTTTTCCCCCTTTAGAATATAAGCTTCTTGCAGGTTTTTTGATTTTTCCTTTTGTTTTGTCTCTTTCTTCATTTGTTTTTGCTTTCTTCATCACAGGTTACAAATGAGATTTTTCACACAGGAAGTGCTGATGATCATATATTCCAAAAATGACAACTGCGAAAACCAGAAAATATGGTCAACACCATATGATGGCTTGATGACTGATTTCCTTAATCTACTCTCCAACAAGTGGAACTCTGGAATCCCGTTTCAAGGAACCTGGCTGCTAGCGAGGAGGAACTTTGCAAGGTCTCAGAATGTGGAGCAGAAGGGTGAGGAAGAACTGAAGAGTACTCAGAGGTGTATTGAATTGAACTCTAAACATACAGTCCTTGGGAAGCATCCATTTGAAGAGCTGGTCAGAAAGAATTGGAATGACACCCAGGATAACAGGATAGAAATAAGATATAAAGAAGGCCATCTGGTTGAAAATATAAAGTTAAAGTCATAGCATAAAGATGCTAGAACTTAACAGAATTTAATGGTTCTATTTTGGTCTGACCTGAAAGATGATTCAGACATCAAAGACCCACAGAGTTTAAGAAATTAAAACCACAAAAATTTAGATAGAAGTTTAGGTATAGTGATGCGTCATGCCACAAAGGTATGGTGAGAAGACTGTGATAATGTTTTGCAAGAACCCCTGCAGACCATCATGGGTCACAGAGAGGGGGAAGGGCCATATACTGCACCAAAATACCCAAGACTGAAGATGCTGGGATGGGCGATGACTATCACTTACCTATAAAATGCCTAAACTTCTCTCTTTTATTTTTTTTTCCAAAATACAACTTACAGAGTATCCTTAGATTTAGAAACTTGATTAAATACTGTATAAAGTAAGAACAAGTAAGCTTTGATTGAGATTCTCAGGATGAGACACGTAATATTTTTTTTTTTTTGTCTTTTGGGGATGTGGGCAGTGGTATTAAAGACATGAAATGGAGTCACCAGTCAAAGATTCATGATGTTAAGAATGATGAACAAGGCAGTGTCATAGAAATGTCTCCTGGGTCATTTTCCATGATGGATAGCAGGGATATAGAACCATGGTATTTGGACTCAGGATTCACTTAGTCATAAAAGTTGTGTTAGGGAATTTTCACCACTGTTAACTCAGATATGCTGGCAAAGTGGCATGAGGAAATTCTTTGCTATGGGCTGAAGTTGCTCTGGTGGCTGCCAGAGCGATTTTGGCTTATTAACCAAAAACACGTCAGACTTCTCATGGCCATGCTCCATGCATATGAGGATCCTCTGTGAACCTTGATTTGTCTCCCCTTGACAGTAGTACACTTCCGAGGTAGACCAATCAAGTGTAGACACACATGAATGTTCCAAGGCTTAGACTCCAGGTCCTCCAAATTATCTGAAGAAAATAAAATATTAAAAACCATGGGGTCACACTTAGAAAATACAGGAAAGGATAAGGCAGGAAAAATCACAATCACCATTCAGACAATATTCTCAGAATATCAGGAAAATTTTCTTTCAACCTATGTATGTTTCTGTATGTGTGTGAAGATATATATAGTTAAGCATGTATGTATCAGTTAGGATTATGCCACTTTTTTTTCCCAAAAATTATCTTTTAGTGAATGTCCTTTGTACTTATGGAGAAAAAATAGGTATGATAGTATTTGACTGGTTGTGTAATAGAGGTAAATGGGGTTTTAGCACAGTAGGTGAGACATTCCCAAATCCGTCTGGCTGAAAGGGTCAGTGGAAGACGAGATGATGCCTAATTAGAATTCTAATGGATTAGGCTGGGAGCAATATGTTGGAGGAGTAGATCTAAATTTCTTCTGGTCCCAGGAATTCAGCTAGATAGTTATCAAACCATTCTGAACACCTACAAACTCAACAGGAGAATGAAGAAAAGAATAGCAGCAGCTCTATGAATAGAAAGTGACCACTTTCAGGAAGTTAGGATGTGTGGAGAAGTGAATCTGAGTCGATATACAGGAAGATAGATCATGGTGGGGTGGGAGCCTCTGTCCGTTAACTCCCAGCAAGTGATAAAACAGCAGAGCACAAAATCAGAATTTTTAAAAGTCTGCTCTGGGGGCGCCTGGGTGGCTCAGTGGGTTAAAGCCTCTGCTTTCGGCTCAGGTCATGATCTCAGCGTCCTGGGATCGAGGCCCACGTCGGGCTCTCTGCTCAGCAGGGAGCCTGCTTCCTCCTCTCCCTCTCTCTCTGCCTGCCTCTCTGCCTACTTGTAATCTCTCTCTCTGTGTCAAATAAATAAATAAAATCTTTAAAAAAATAAATAAATAAAAAAAAATAAATAAAACTCTGCTCTGCAGAGGGATGTGTCTCCAGTGGCTAAGCGGGGAGTGGAAACCTCACTGGGACAGTGTGGTCTCAGGACCCTCAGGGTCACAGAAAGACCAGGGATGACTGAGTGCAGCAGAGCTCCCAGATACCAGAACAGGGAAGCCAGCTACAAAGATGGAGCCAAGGAGTGGGCTTTCAGCTGGAGGTTGCCATAAACCATGATGTGAGGGTCAGTTAGGCCACTACTCTTCAAAGACCCCACGAGTGGCACATCCAGGGAGGCCCCCATTTCCTCCACTGGTAGGAGTGGCACAGGAACACAATGCAGGAATCTGCTGGGTTTAGAGACTCCAAACAAGCCACCTGCCAGAGAGAGAAATTCTTGGTCACAGGCCAAGTGAGCTCGGAGTGTGGCCAGGGAGTGTTTGACAGCTTTTCTTGAGGGCTCACTGAAGAAGGGGGCCCCAAGGTCTCAGCTCCTCCAGGGCCAGAGATTGGGAGGTCGCCATTTTCATTCTCGTCCTCCAGGTCTGTACAGAAGGCTTTCAGGGAACAAAAGCTACCAAGATCAAACCTGAGCAGATTACTTACCCTGGCCCCTGGAAAAGGCAGTGCAATTCCGCCTTGGGCAAAGACATTTGAGAATCACTGCAACAGTGCACTCCCCCAAAAGGTCAGCAAGAACATCCAGTCAAGACCAAGCTAACCAACGAATGAGAACTGCAAAACTCCAGCTCTAAGGAAATACAGCACATAGAATTCATGGTTTTTTCCCCATGATTCTCTAGTCTTTCAAAGTTATTTTTTTTTATTTTCTTTCTTTTTTCTTTTTTAAAAAATTTTTCCTCTTCCCTATTTTAATCATCATTTTATCAATACTTTTTTAAAAATTATTTTTAGGCATGCCTGGATGGCTAAGTTGTTAAGCGTCTGCCTTCAGCTCGGGTCATGATCCTGAGGTCCTGGGATTGAGCCCCATATGAGGCTCACTGCTTAGCAGGAAGCCTGCTTCTCCTTCTGCCACTCCCTCTGCTTCTGTTCCCTCTCTTGCTGTGTCTTTCTCTGTCAAATTAATAAATAAAATATTTTTAAAAATCATTTTTAATTTTCATTTTTACAAATCTATACTATCCCTTCATTGTATTTAACCTTATTTTTTATATACACATAAGTTTTCCTTTCCTTAAATTTTTGGGATATAGACCAAAACATACCCTAACACTAGGGTATGGTTTGTTCTAGTCTCCTACCTGATCACATTCTCTCTTTTTTTTTTCTTTTTTCAACTCCTTATCTTATCAATTTCTTTTTTAAATTATTTTTAATTTACATCTTTACAATCATATTCCATCCCTTCATTGTATTTATCCTTATTTTTGTATATTTATAATTTTTTTTTCTTTAAAATTCTGGGAAGCAGTTTCTTCTAATAGATCAAAACACATCCAAAATAAGGTGTGTGGCTCTGTTCTATTCACCAACTGGATCATTTCCCCCCCCTCTCTTTTCCCCCTGGTTTCGGGTCTCTTCTGATTTCTTTAGTGTATATTTTTTTGGGGTCATTGTTACC
Source organism: Ailurus styani (assembly GCA_002007465.1). Classification (NCBI taxonomy): domain Eukaryota; kingdom Metazoa; phylum Chordata; class Mammalia; order Carnivora; family Ailuridae; genus Ailurus; species Ailurus styani. The sequence continues at coordinate 134,534 of LNAC01000688.1, read as the reverse complement.
CTTTTAGCATTTTGTTCTCTCATTAATCTATTCTTCTCTGGAGAAAATGACAAGACGAAAAACTCACCTCAAAAAAAAGAACAAGAGGCAGTACCAAATGCCTGGGACCTAATCAATACAGACATTAGTATGATGCCAGAACTAAAGTTCAGAATGACAATTATAAAGATACTATCTAGGCTTGATAAAAGCATAGAAGATACTAGAGAATCCCTATCTGGAGAAATAAAAAAAAACTAAAATCTAACCAAGTTGAAATAAAAAAAGCCATTAATGAGGTGCAAAAAAAAACGGAGGCTCTTACTCCTAGTATAAATGAGGATGAAGAGAGAATTAGTGATATAGAACACCAAATGAGGGAGAATAATGAAGGTAAGAAAAAGAGAGATAAACAACTACTGGATCATGAGGGAGAGATAAGTGAGATAAAAGATAAGAGAGATAAGTTCGTAAGTAAGATGTAAGTGATACCATATGATGAAACAATATTAGAATAATTGGGATCCTAGAAGAAGAAGAAGAAAGAGAGAGAGAGAGAGGTGGAAGGTATATTGGAGCAAATTATACTGGAGATCTTCCCAAATTTGGGGAAAGAAACTGGCATCAAAATCTAGGAGGAACAGAGAACCCTACTCAAAATCAATAAAAATAGGTCAATACCCTATCATCTAACAGAAAATCTTACAAGTCTCAGAGATAAAGAGAAAATCCTGAAAGCGGATTGGGACAAAAGGTCTGTAACCTACAATGATAGCAATATTATATTGGCAGCAGAACTATCTACAGAGACTTGGCAGGCCAGAAAGGACTGGCATGATATATTCAGAGCAATAAATGACAAAAATATGCAGCCAAGAATACTATATCCAGCTAAGCTGTCATTGAAAATAGAAGGAGAAATAAAAGGCTTCCAGGACAAACAAACGCTAAAAGAATTTACAAACAACAAGCCAGCCTTACAGGAAATATTGAAAGGGGTCCTCTAAGCAAAGTGAGAGCCAAAACGTAACAGACCAGAAAGGAACAGAGACAATATTCAGTAACAGTCACCTAACAGACAATACAATGGCACTAAATTCATATCTTTTAATAGTTATGCTAAATGTAAATGGGATAAATGCCCCAATCAAAAGACACAGGGTATTAGAATGGATAAAAAAAGCAAGACCCATCAATATGCTGTCTGCAGGAAACTCATTTTAGAGCCAAAGACACCTCTAGATTTAAAGTGAAGGGGTGGTGGGCGCCTGGGTGGCTCAGTGGGTTAAAGCCTCTGCTTTCGGCTCAGGTCATGATCTCAGGGTCCTGGGATCGAGGCCCGCATCGGGCTCTCTGCTCAGCAGGGAGCCTGCTTCCCCCTTTCTTTCTGCCTGTCTCTCTGCCTCCTTGTGATCTCTCTCCCGCTGTGAAATAAATAAAATAAAATCTTTAAAAAAAAAAAAGTGAAGGGGTGGAAAACCATTTACCATTCTAATAAACATCAAAAGAAAGCTGGGATGGCAATCCTTATATCAGACAAATTAGATTTTAAATCAAAGACTATAATAAGAGATGAGGAAGGATACTATGTCATACTTAAAGAGTCTGTCCAACAAAAAGATGTAAAAATTTTAAATATATATGCCCCTAACATGGGAGCAAGACAATTATATAAACCAATTAATAGCAAAATAAAAAAAAAAACACATTGACAATAATACAGTAATAGTAGGGGACTTAAATACCCCTTCACNAAATGGACAGATCATCAAAGCAAAAGATCAACAAGGAAATAAAGGCTTTAAATGACACCCTGGACCAGATGGACATCACAGATATATTCAGAACATTCCATCCCAAAGCAACAAAATACATATTCTTCTCTAGTTCACATGGAACATTCTCCAGAATAGACCACATCCTGGGTCACAGATCAGGTCTTAACTGGTACCAAAAGACTGGGATCATTCCCTGCATATTTTCAGATGACAACACCTTGAAACTGAACTCAATAACAAGGGGAAAGCTGGAAAGAACTTAAATATATGGAGGCTAAAGAGCATCCTACTAAAGAATGAATGGGTCAATCAGGAAATTGAAGAAGAATTTTAAAAAATTCATGGAAACAAATGAAAATGAAAAGAACTGTTTAAATCTTGGGGATGCAGCAAAGGTGGTCCTAAGAGGAAAGTGTATAGCAAGACAAGCCTTTCACAAGAAGCAAGATAGGTTTCAAATACACAACCTAACCCTATACCTAAAGGAGCTGGAGAGAGAACAGCAAAGAAAGCCTAAATCCAGCAGGAGAAGAGAAATAATAAAGACCAGAGCAGAAATCAATGAAATAGAAACCAAAAGAACAGAAGAAGAGATGAATGAAACTAGGAGCTGGTTCTTTGAAATAATTAAAAAGACTGATAAATTCCTGGCCACTTATTAAAAAGAAAAGAGAAAGGACCCAAATTAATAAAATCATGAATGAATGAGGGGAGATCACAACCAACACCTAAGAAATACAAACTATTATAAGAACATATTATGAGCAACACTACACCAGCAAGTTTGACAATCTGGAGGAAGTGGATGCATTCTTAGTGAAATATAAACTACCAAAACTGANATTGAAGCAGTCATCAAAAATCTCCCAACGAACAAGAGCCCAGGGCCAGACGGCTTCCCAGGGGAATTCTACCAAACATTTAAAGAATTAATACCTATTCTCCTAAAACTGTTACAAAAAATAGAATCGGAAGGAAAACTTCCAAACTCATTTTATGAGGTCAGCATGACTTTGATCCCAAAACCAGGCAAAGACCCCATCAAAAAGGATAATTACAGACCAATATCCTCGATGAACACGGGTGCAAAAATCCTCAACAAAATACTAGCCAATATGATCCAATAGCACATTAAAAGGATTATTCACCATGACCAAGTGGAATTTATTCCTGGGCTGCAAGGTTCNGGGATGCAAGGTTGGTTTAACATTCGCAAATCAATCAATGTGATACAAGACATTAATAAAAGAAAGAACAAGAACCATATGATCCTCTCATTAGATGCTGAAAAGCATTTGACAAAGTACAGCCCTGTGTTGATCAAAACTCTTCACAGTGTAGGCATAGAGGGTACATACCTCAATATCATCAAAGCCATCTATGCAAAACCCACAGTGAATATCATTCTTAATGGAGAAAAACTCAGAACTTTTCCCCTAAAGTCAGGAATATGGCAGGGCTGTCCACTATCACCACTGCTATTCAACATAGTACTAGAAGTCCTAGCCTCAGCAATCAGACAACAAAAAGAAATAAAAGGCATATGAATCAGCAAGGAAGAAGTCAAACTCTCACTCTTTGCAGATGATATGATACTTTATGTGGAAAACCCAAAGGACTCCACTCCAAAACTGCTAGCACTCATACAGGAATTCAGTCAAGTGTCAGGATATAAAATCAATGCACAGAAATCAGTTGCATTTCTATATACCAACAACAAAACAGAAGAAAGAGAAATTAAAGAGTCAATCCCATTTACAATTGCACCCAAAACCATAAGATACCTAGGAATAAACCTAACCAAAGAGGCAAAGAATCTGTATTCAGAAAACTAAGAAGTACTCATGAAAGAAATTGAGGAAGACACAAAGAAGTGGAAAAACATTTCATGCTCNTATGGTACCTAGAGCAATCTACACATTTAATGCAATCCCCATCAAAATACCAGCAATTTATTTCAAAGAAATGGAACAAATAATCCTAAAATTTATATGGAACCAGAAAAGACCCCGAATAGCCAAAGAAATGTTGAAAAAAAGAAAAAAAAAGCAAAGATGGTGGCATCAAAATTCCAGACTTCAAGCTCTATTACAAAGCTGTCATCATCAAGACAGTATGATAGTGGGGCGCCCGGGTGGCTCAGTGGGTTAAAGCCTCTGCCTTCAGCTCAGGTCATGATCTCAGGGTCCTGGGATCGAGCCCTGCATTACGCTCTCCGCTCAGTGGGGAGCCTGCTTCCTCCTCTCTCTGCCTGCCTCTCTGCCTACTTGTAATCGCTCTCTCTGTCAAATAAATAAATAAAAATATTAAAAAAAAGACAGTATGGTAGTGGCACAAAAACAGACACATAGATCAATGGAACAGAATAGAGAGCCCAGAAATGGACCCTCAACTCGATGGTCAACTAATCTTAGACAAAGCAGGAAAGAATGTCCAATGGGTACGAGGCAGTCTCTTCGACAAATGGTGTTGGGAAAACTGGACAGCCACATGCAGACAAATGAAACTGAATCATTTCCTTACACCACGCACAAAAATAGACTCAAAATGGATAAAAGACGGGCGCCTGGGTGGCTCAGTGGGTTAATGCCTCTGCTTTCGGCTCAGGTCATGATCTCAGCGTCCTGGGATCGAGGCCCGCATCGGGCTCCC
>LNAC01000688.1:98530-130101 GCA_002007465.1 Ailurus styani | reverse complement strand
CTCCCCCCTCTCTCTCTCTGCCTGCCTCTCTGCCTCCTTGTGATCTCTCTCCCTCTGTGAAATAAATAAATAAAATCTTTTAAAAAAAATGGATAAAAGACCTCAATGTGAGAAAGGAATCCATCAATATCCTTGAGGAGAACACAGGCAGCAACCTCTTCAACCTCAGCCACAGCGACTTCTTCCTAGAAACATCTCCAAAGGCAAGGGAAGCAAGGGCAAAAATGAATTATTTGGACTTCATCAAGATAAAAAGTATTTGGGAGGCCAAGGAAACAGTAAACAAAACCAAAAGACAACCAGCAGAATGGGAGAAGATATTTGCAAACGACATATCAGATAAAGGGCTAGTATCCAAAATCTGTAAAGAACTTATCAAACTCAACACCCAAAGAACAAATAATCCAATCAAGAAATGGGCAGAAGGGGCTGCCTGGGTGGCTCAGTGGGTTAAAGCCTCTATTTTCGGCTCAGGTCATGGTCTCAGGGTCCTAGGATCAAGCCCCACATCAGGCTCCCTGCTCAGTAGGGAGTCTGCTTCCTCCTCTCTCTGCCTGCCTCTCTGCCTACTNNNCTCCTTGTATTCTCTCTCTCTCTCTCTCTCTCTCTCTCTCTCTCTCTCTCTCTCTCTGTCAAATAAATAAATAAAATCTTAAAAAAAAGAAGAAGAAATGGGCAAAAGACATGAACAGACATTTCTGCAAAGAAGACACCCAAATGGCCAAAAGACACATGAAAAGGTGTTCAACATCACTTGGCATAAGGGAAATACAAATCAAAACCACAGTGAGATACCACCTCACAGCAGTCAGAATGGCTAAAATTAACAAGTCAGGAAAGGACAGGTGTTGGTGAGGATGTGGAGAGAAGTGAATCCTCCTACGCTGTTGGTGGAATGCAAGCTGGTGCAGCTGCTCTGGAAAACAGTATGGATGTTTTTCAAAAAGTTGAAGATAGAGCTACCCTACGACCCAGCAATCACACTACTGGGTATTTACCCCAAAGATACAAATATAGTGATCCGAAGGGGCACATGCACCCCAAATTTTATAGTAGCAACGTCCACAATAACCAAACTATGGAAAGAGCCTGGATGTCCATCAACAGATGAATGGCTAAAGAAGATATAGTAGATATATACAATGGAATATTGTGTAGCCATCAAAAATAACACAAAATCTTGCCATTTGCAATGATGTGGATGGAACTAGAGGTTATTAAGCTAAGTGAAATAAGTCAGAGAAGGACAATTATCATATGATTTCACTGATATGAGGAATTTGAGAAACAAGGCAGAGGACCACAGGGAAAGTGAAGAAAAAATGAATCAAGACAGAACCACAGAGGGAGACGAGCCTTAAGAGAGTCTTAATCTCAGGAAACAAACTGAGGGTTGTTGGAGTGGAGGGCAGTGGGAGGGATGGGGTGGCTGGGCGATGGACATTGGGGAGGGTACGTGCTATGTTGAGTGCTGTGAATTGTGAAAGACTGATGAATCACAGACCTGTAACCCTGAAACAAATAATACATTATATGTTAATTTAAAAAAATTTAAAAAAGAAAATAAAGGCAATTATCATATTAAAAATAATTCTAATGAATTAATAAGAAATGTTTAAGTAAAAAGTAGGGGGAGTATAGGGAATATGAACCGAGAGACTAAGTTGTCCAGAATCATGAAGCTTCTAGCATAATACAGAAACTACATATGGTTCGGTATGATCGGAGGACAGTATTTGCAGTGGATTTTAAGGATTGGTAGGTGAATTAATAGAGAAATCAGTTCAGTGGAGTTCAGATAACCCTGTTTATTCAATATTTTGTGAAATCTGAAGAGAATCAACATCAACAATCCTCAAAATTAGGGAAGAAGGGATTGTCAGTGAAGAAGCCCAAGAACCTCCATAAAACCTTTGTTCCATAAAAGCAATAAGAAGCTGGCAAATTAATTGTCAGAATAATTTTTAAAGATTTTATTTCTTTCTTTCTTTATTTATTTATTTATATTTATTTATATTTATTTATATTTATTTATTTATATGAGAGAGAGAGAACAAGTGGGAGGGGTGGCAAGGGGCAGCAGGAGAGGGTGAAACATACTCCCCACTGAGCAGGGAGCCTGATGCAGGTTGATCCCAGGATGCTGAGATCATGACATGAGATGAAGGGAGATGTTTAACTGACTGAACCACCCAGGCTTCCCTTGTCAGAATAATTTTTAAGAGGTCTGAGAATTAACCAAAATCTTTCAGTAATCTGGACAGTATTTATTCAAGAAAAATGGCTGAATCTTAGGAATAACTGTAAGCTGTATGGAAATTCAACTTGTGCTATTTCTAGCCCTCATCCTCTGTCCCACAGTAGTCTTAAAAGCTAACAGACAACAATCATGGCAAAAGGAGCAGAAGGGCACCAACTGAAAGGAACAGAATAGAACTGGTGTTCCTTCAGTGCACCCTCTCCAAGAATTGCCATTATTGCCCTCTCTGGTAGTCCTGTGAAAAGCCTCATTCTCAAGACTATTTTCATTTGTCCTAACGTGGAGCTCCCCCAGTGTGAACAGCATTTTTCCTAGGGAATTAAAAAAATAAAATAAAATAAGTGGCAATTGTTTAACATTATAGCTGCCTTAGGCAGTGGATGACAGTTTGAACAAACAATAGCTACCCAAAAAGCTTAAAAAGAAAAGCTGTGGAATGAGATATGCATAGAGAGCTTTGGAAATGTTTGACATGTTCCTCAGAATAGATAAGGACAAGTGTAGGTGTAGGACTATACACCTGCTCAGGGCTACGAACATGATCAGAAGACACTTGATGACACTCTAAGCTCCCACTTTTGCTAACCTTGAGGCTCTGCACAAATAAGAAGGAAAGGTTAAGACAGAATTGTCAAACACCTGGCTTATTGTTTAAGGTGTGCCGCAACCCTCACACATACAGCGTATGGACAAAGACTGAGAGATTTGTTAGCTCCAGGCATTTAAGGAAATTTTTGTCCAATCATTAGCTAACAGTGAGATAACCAGGCAGAGGCTTCATTATACATACATGACAAAAAATACAGACTTCAGGGTGCCTGGGTTGCTCAGTGGGTTAAAGCCTCTGCCTTTGGCTCAGGTCATGATCTCAGAGTCCTGGGATCGAGTCCGGCATAGGGCTCCCTGCTCAGTGGGGAGCCTGCTTTCTCCTCTCTCTCTGCCTTCCTCTCTGCCTTCTTGTAATCTCTCTGTGTCATATAAATAAATAAATAATCTTAAAAAAAAATTACAGACTTCACAGAATTAGCTCAGGAAAGCCACTGAATAAGGGGTGCCTGGGTAGCTCAATCAGTTAAGCATCCAACTTTTTTTTTTTTAAGATTTTATTTATTTATTTGACACACAGAGAGAGATCAGATCACAAGTCGGTAGAGAGGCAGGCAGAGAGAGAGGAGGAAGCAGGGTCACCGCTGAGCAGAGAGCCCGATGCGGGCCTCGATCCCAGGACCCTGAGATCATGACCTGAGCTGAAAGCAGAGGCTTTAACCCACTGAGCCACCCAGGCACCCAAGCATACAACTCTTGATTTCAGCTCAGGTCATGCAGGATCCCAGGGTCTTGAGATTAAGCCCTGCATTGTGCTCCAACCTGGGCATGGAAACTGCTTAAGAGTCTCTCTCTTCTTTGCATCTTCCCCTCCCCAAGTTCACTCTCTCTCTCTCTCTCTCTCTCTCTCTAAAATAAATAAATAAAATCTTTAAAAATGAAAAAAAGAAAGCCACTAAACAAGCAATAAAACCACTAGCAACAAAAACAAAACCTGAGTGGGGAAGAGAATTTGAGTTCCAAAGTTGCCACAATATATCATTTGAAATGTCCTGTATTCAACAAAAGAAAGAGAGAGAGAGAGACAGAGAGAGAGAGAGAAAAGAACTTTTACATTATACATTTTAAATTGGTGACTTGTATGCTCTATGTAAAGAAAAAAAAGTTATCACTGAAAATTATTCCTTAGGAAGTCCAGACATTGGAATTACAAGAAAAAGATTTAAAGTCATAATTTTAAATATATGCAATAAAGGAATCTGTGTAAAAACAGTAATCATATATATGATGTTAGCATACATTAATATATTTGATCAATCACATGAATTATAATCTTAAATCCTACAAATAACACCTCTTGGCAGATTCCATTTTCCTTATTTTACTAAAGAGAAAATACTAAGTAACATGCTTAAATATCTCCCCACAGATGCCAGAGTAAGGATTCAAACCTCATTCAACTGGCCCTATAGCCAAACCTTTTTGCACTGCTCTGTGCTACCTGCACTCTTTTGTCATCTCTCTATGAGAGCTAAAAGAAGAAGGCTTCATTTGACCTCAGCAGGGAACATACAGATAGGGTGACTCAAATTTTTTGCCATTATGTGCATGAACTCAAATGGCCACAAAGGTGTCACTAATACTAATTTTGGCATTAGAAATACTTTTGCAAGTAGAGAACTTTAAAAATGTGGAATCTATGAATAATGAAGATTGATTGTAATTTGTGTGATAATAGTACAAAAAAGCTGGAAGAAATATAGCTATACAGGAGCAAAGCATTTATATACTATTGGAATTATGCAGGTATTCATTCAAACTCTATTATTATAAATTAAGATGCTAATTGTAACCCCCAGGGCAACCAGTAAGAAAATAATTAAACAACAACATCAAATTAAAGAATGACAGGATAATTAAAATAACACAATAGGTACTGTTATTTAACATGAGAAAAGACAGCAATATAAGAGAAATAACAACAAACAAGACATAAGACATACGGAAAACAAATAGCTAGCCTAGGGCAGATGTAAATCTTACCTAGTCAATAGTTACATTAAATGTAAATATGTTGGGCGCCTGGGTGGCTCAGTGGGTTAAAGCCTCTGCCTTCGGCTCAGGTCATGATCTCAGGGTCCTGGGATCAAGGCCCGCATCGGGCTCTCTGCTCAGCAGGGAGCCTGCTTCCTCCTCTCTCTCTGCCTGCCTGTCTGCCTACTTGTAATCTCTCTCTGTCAAAATAAATAAATAAAATCTTTTAAAAAAATGTAAATATGTTAATCATCCCAAAAATAGATTAAAAAAGAAAACAAAACTTGATCTAAACTATATGCTATCTACAGAAAAATGGACTCTAGATTCAAAAACAAGTGGCAGCTCTTAGACAAGGTTTGGCCTGACTCTGGCATTAGTCTTCCCTGTGCATCCATTCAACTTTTCTCTTAACTTTATAATAATTTTGGCTCTCTCATAATCAGGCATATTCTTTTCTTTGTCTCTCAATCAAGAGACTGAACTGCACGAATAAGGAAAGGTTGTTTTTGAGCATATGCTCTGGTATAAGTGTATGTGCTTAAAAATGTTTTAAGAATGCAATAAATATTCATTAATTTTTATGCAGTTGGCATCAAAAGGTGAGATTGGCTGAGTTACATAAAGATCAACACAAATTTGAAGGGATTATACTGCTAAAAAGTTTGAAAACACCTCAGGAAATATTCATTAACTTCTAGGGCTTTCCTGTTAATGATATGACCTTTATAAATATAACAGGCTGATTACTAAGAGGTAAACAAGTTTCTGTTTTCCAGAAATTGTTGGTATTAACTTTGTTTCAATTTCCCTCATCTGAGATTGGAATTTTGTTTTTACTGTTCCATGTGAGGTTTCTTGCTGTGAGGTCAGAAATTAATAATTAAGGATGTAGGAAAAAGCTATTTACCCATTTCTTCCTGGGTGAAAATTTACAAAGTTTTGGTTTCAAAAGTAACAAAGACTACAGTGCCAGATGGATACAAGAAACGTCACAAAGAAACAAGTAGAAATATTGATAAAAGTTTCTGTTGTCCTCTTCATCAAACTTCCTGATGTATGTGTGGGTGTGTGTATAAAACCCAGTGACGGAAACAATTTTCTATCTAATGGGATTTAAGTTCTAACGTAATAATAAAATCTATGGGTTTGAAACAGCTACAAAGAGATTAGAAACATTATATTTTCTCAAGTAATAATAAGTTGAATATAGATGAATAAAATTCCCTTTTTTTCCCCCTTAAGGCTTATTTTCTCCTTTCCCTTGTTTATAAGAAATGTCATTCTTCTCTTGGACCAGTTATCCTAGACATTTTCAGTAGAATCTAGTTTGTAGAAGGAAACTCAAGCACTTTCTATACAGGGAAGTGCTTCAGTTACATTATAGATGGATGGGGAGAAGGGCCGGTGAGATAATCAACACTGCATTCATCTGCCAATCATATTTAATCACTGCAGTTTGGGGGTAGTAATTAGAACTTTGAATTGCTATTCAATGAAGACTCCTAGGACATCATCCCTATTCTTCAGAGGCAGGCTTCATTTTGGGGTGTATGTATGTGTATGTACATATTTGCACAAACACATTGCATGTATTCTATACCATACCATACCATGTTTGTTTTAGAATGTTTGGAAATATTTGGGTAAGAGATATAATAGGGTGAGTTTCTGAATATTTGATAATTGCAATGTTTTAATGAAAAACAATGCAAATTTTATTTATTCATTCGTTCATTCAATTGTAATTTATTGGGCAATTATTCTTATGGCAGACACTCTCTTACAAGAGAAGATTTTAGTCCAAGAGTGTTACACAAAATAATACATTCCTTTTAGAAGACACTTAAAAATAAATGGCCAAATGATCTATTTCTCATATATACCTACTTTAAAGAACTCCTAAATAGTAGGATATTTGCTGAGCTACCAGCTTTTTTTGTACTTTTTACTATATATACTAAAGAAGGATATTTATAACTGGCTTGGCAATTAAAGAAAAGGATCTTTCTCATCTGTGTGCTAAAATAAATCTAAAGTAAGTTAAAGTTTCTGGAATTAGGAAAATTGTTTGTCAAATTGTGAATTTTATGTTGAACATCCAAGAGTTGAAGCAGTAGCCTATAACTATCCCAAACCACCAAGGTAGATAATCCCTTCCTTAGATCCCCAGGAAGAGAAATAAAGTATTATTTAAAGCCAATTTATTCATACTAACTTTGTCTTATATATTTTCTTTTCTTTTTTTTTCTTTTTTTGCATTTTCTTAATAAACAAATACTAAAAGGAATTTGGGCAACACAAATGCTAAAATAAAATAAAATAAAATAAATTTTCATATTTGCAAAGGCCAGGGAACCAATTTTTTCCATTCATTTACTAGAGGCATAGCCTACTCAAGAAAAGTCCAGAGGAGGGGAATAAAATGAAAATGAAGCAGTTCAAGGGGTTGGCCACTGGATCTAGACAGGGGAAGTATTTCCATCTACTTTGGCTGTGTTTTGGTGCTGAGTCCACTTTATGCAAGTAGAATGAGGGTGGCCACAAGAAACCAGCTAATGCATGTGTAAGACTAATTATTTATTTAGGTAACCTCAAACTAAGGCAAGAAAAATGAAATCAGTGAAATGTGGTATCACACTGTGCTCTCTTATACAAAGGACTGTGCAGCATAGAACACAATACCTGTATTGCTAGAAGAGGGAAATAGTTTATAAACAATTTATGGATTTATTTTTTTAGATTTTATTTATTTATTTGATACACAGAGAGAGACAGTGAGAGAGGGAACACAAGCTAGGGGAATGGGAGAGGGAGAAGCAGGCTTCCCACTGATTAGGGAGCCCAACATTGGGCTTCTCAGACAAAGGCAGATCCTTAACAACTGAGTGGCACAGGCACCCCAATTTATGGATATTTCTCTGAATAATGTTTTGGTAATTTGTGCATGGGTCTAATCCCTTGCATTACAGAAAAGAAAAATACACTCTGATGCAGACATGTGGCATGGGCTGAGGCAAGGTATTGGGCACATTCAAGTACATATTCCTTATTGGGTTGAATATTAACATTTTCACTATCATCATTAAGTACAAATAAACATCTATTCAAGTCACCTCTACTGGGCATTATACAGAAGGACCTTATTACCTATTCTAGAAATTCTATTGTAAAGAAACTAGTTGACCTTTGTTAATAACCTCTCCAAATATTTTGTAATGAAGACTTCTTTTTTTTTAAGTATGACATGCTTTGACATCGCAGAACATACCTGAAAATGCTTTGATTGGAATGTACAGTCCAAGGAAGGGGCCCAGTAGTATTGACTATGGAGGCTAAGCGAGGCTAGTAGATACACCTCCAGGGCGGGGTGGGGGAGGAGGGTCAGATACTAGACTGAAGAGGTCAGTGTCTGTACTTACCAATGTCACCCAGAAACAATAGATCCAGAATAAGGAATGAGAATCACTGTCAAGAGAAAGCCATGAAAATAATGCTGGAATATACTTAAAATAATATTTATACTGAATCTATAAGATAAAGGGAACACAAAAATGAGAGTAGAGAATGCAGTACAGGTCAACATTATTGAGCAAAAGGGAAAGATGGGAACTGACTGTTTGGGGGAATGAGACAAAATTGGAGAATGGCTGAAAACAAAATTGAAGAACCTTGGATTAGACTGCCTATCTGAGTTGAGATTGGGGTTTGGCCACGTTAGTAAAGCCAAGAAACCTGAACACAATCTGCATCCTATCTATCTTGTTTCATTATATTTTCCTTCTTTCTAGACACTGTTTTCTGGGTGTGCCAAGCAACCAGTGTCATTGTCTACTTATTCTTTGGTGTACTCCATTTCCTACTCATTGTCCCACTCTGCACTGAGGTGTTCTGGAATGCTCCCAGAATCAGCTTATCTCCCAGTCCCCAAGGTTGGTTGGTTTGTTTTTAAGATTTATTTATTTATTTGAGAGAGAGAAAACACAAGCAGGAGGGGCAGAGGAAGAGGGAGAGAGAATCTCAAGCAATCTCCAAGATGGATGTGTAGAATGATGTGGGACTCCATCTCATTACTCTGAGATCAGGGCCCTGAGATCATGACCTAAGCCAAAACCAAGACTTGGATGCATAACCAGCTACATCACCCAGGTGCCCCCTCCAAGTGGAAGTTTTAATAACTGTTCCTGATGTCTGCATAAGTGGCACTGTGTAGTTTAGGGGAAAGGAAGGAAGCAAAAGCAAATCTACTTATAGAATACAAGTTAAATTGTATTATAGGATGAAAAATGACCCATGTTATCACATGGGTGTCACTTTATTCCCAAGGTAGAGAAATTAGGGATCTTTAGTGCAAAAACAAAATGTAAAGGCAATTCTAATGAGAAACAGTTTGTATACTGATCATTCTTTTGGAGCACCTTATGCACAGATTCTTTCCTAGACTTCCCATACTTTCTTATGCGCTTGAATCACCTGGGCTCTGTGACAGCCCATATTTTTTTTTAGTAGGTCTGGGATGCAGAATGTGTTTCCAGCACATCCCCAGGAGGTAGCAACGCTGCTGATCTCCACACCACATTGAGACTAGAGGGAGTCTCCTCTAGTATCTGCAGTACAGGCAGGAACCGTTCTGTTCAGTTCTGTCTCCATGATGCTGAGCTCAGTGCCCACCACCTAGTAAGTGCTCAGTGAATGTTGTCAAGTGGTGGTATTACTTAAGCTTATCTGAATTTTTTTTAATAGATTGCAAAGATAATAGAAACTGTGAGTGCAGGAATTAAAGAAATCAGAAAAGAAGAGGAATAAGAAGTGAAAGAAGAAAGAGATCGAGGGTAAATCTGTAGAAACATGGGAAGGTCATCATTTAATTTGGAAGGGGGCGATAATGTGAGGGCCAGAGGCAGAGCCAAGGCGAAGACACAGACACACAAGTGTGTGTGTGTGTGTGTGTGTGTGTGTGTGTGTGTGAGGAAAGTAGGAAGAGGAGCAAGAGAAGGCAGCATATGTAGGAGCAGGAATTGTCTTGATTAGCAGAGTCCTAAATATCATGCAACAAGTATAAGAAGGGTACACACAAGTACATGTGTGTCATAAGTAAATATTGTTTCTATAATGGGGTATTGGTGCTAAATATTTGCACATACAATGTCACATTTAAACCATAATTGGTTCCAATCAAAACAAGATTTTTGTGATGAAATTGTGAAATTTTCAACATCTGAAAATCAGTTGATGTTTTATATCAGTGAATAACAAAGGTCATATAATAATCTCAAAAGATACAAAATGTTTGGGCGCCTGGGTGGCTCAGTGGGTTAAAGCCTCTGCCTTCAGCTCAGGTCATGATCTCAGGGTCCTGGGATCGAGGCCCACATCAGGCTGCCTGCTTGGCAGGGAGCCTGCTTCCTCCTCTCTCTGCCTGCCTCTCTGCTTACTTGTGATCTCTCTCTCTCTGTCAAATAAATAAATAAAATCTTTAAAAAAAAAAGATACAAAATGTTTGACAAAATCCAACACATATTCATGATAAAATACTAAACAATCTGTGAACAGAAGGGAACGTCTTCAACATGAGGAAGAACACCAATGAACAACCCAAATCTAATATACTTAATGGTGAAAAACTAGATTCATTCCTCTTAAGATTATTAAAAAAAACAAGGATGTCTGCATTTCTATTTAACTTTATAATGGAGGCTCTAGTCAGGATAATCAGGTAAAAACAAACAAACAAACAACAACAACAACAAAACCAAAAGGCATCCAGATTGGAAAGGAAGAAATAAAACTATTCATAGATGAAATGATCTTGACTGTGTGTATATATATATCTATAATCCTAAAGAATGCCCTACAAATCTATTAAAGTGAATTAATGAGTTATTAGTATAGTATAGAATATAGTAGAGAAATGAATGTATATGTTCACACAGAAACTTGTAAATGGATATCTCGAATGCCTGTAACTAATGGAAGGGTAAAATAAGATGCAGGATATCCATCCCATGGAATATTTTTCAGCCATAAAAGGAATGAAGTGCTGATGCATATTACCTAGAATAACCTTGAAAATATTATACTATGTGAAAGAAGCCCATCACAAAATGACATATATACAACATTACTCCATTTATATGAAATTTTTAGAGCAGACAAATTTATAGAGATGGGAAGCAGATTAGTGGTGCTTATGGCTGGAGGATGAGGATGGGGAAAGAGAGTGATAGCTGAAAGGACAGGATATCTTTTGGAGGTGATAAAATGTTCTGAAATTGGGAGTGGTGATGACAGTTGCATGTATCTGTGAATAAATGATAAAAATACTGAAGCTATGCAGATGACTTATATGGTATATCTACTATATATTAATAAAGCTGTTAAACAAATTTTAAAGAAGCTGTTTCTAGGGTGCCTGGGTGACTCAGTCGGTTAAGTGTCTGCCTTCGGCTCAGGTCATGATCCCAGGGTCCTGGGATTGAGCCCCACATCAGGCTCCTTTCTCAGCAGGAAGCCTGCTTCTCCCCTGCCTGCCATTCCCCCTGTTTTTGCTCTCTCTGTGTCAAAGAAACAAAACATTTTTAAAGAAGCACCTTCTTATGAAATTTTGGTTTTGTGTTTTCATTTATATATTCAAAAGATAGGAACCACCTACTGTATTCCATGCACTTTCCTAACACTGGGAATTAAATAGAATAAGTGGCCTGACAGAACCACACTGTTCAGTCTGCACACATTTCTGCTTCTGCCAGTAGGGAGTGGCTCAGTCATACAACAGGTGTTTGTCGAACACTAGCCCACACGTGGTCCTGAGGTGACATGACCCTGGTCATGGTCCTCAAAGAAGCTCATCTTCTAAAGTGAATGCAAACAAATGCCAAGCAGGTGACACAGAGGAGGCATTTAATCCATTCAGAAAGTGTCAGGTCACAAGGTTTCTGACACCTTCCTAAGAGAGCATATCTGAGCTATCTCTGGAAGGGGGCTAGGTGCTGGCCATTTGGATAAAGCAGCAACACTACAGGTGCAGAGCAAACACGGGAACAGGACAGAAACTCAGAAGTCTGAGTCCCTACCTTCAAAGGAAGCTGATAGAGGATTAGTGGGGAAGCTTCCTTTTTGTCTCTCAGTTTCACTGTCCTCCCACCCCCTTGTTGGCTAGGAACCCCACTAGGAGAAGAGAGCCCTGCTCCAGATTCAGGGAATGGGGAGCTCCCAAATGACGAGAAGTAAAAATGGGGATAGTCTGGGGCAGCGTGGTAACACCAGAAACAGAAGAATTCCTCTGTGTATCAATAAAGTATCCATTACTAGGAAGTCCTTCAGGACTGAGGATTTATGAGACTGAGTAGTCATCAAAAGTTTAGCTACTGGTTTAAGAATAATACCTAGTATTCATAGAGGACATTGCCTTCCAGCAGAGCTCCCCATCTATTCTCTGCTCTCTTCCTGGCTGCAGTCAAGGACTGGTTATTGGGCCTGCTGAGGGGAGAACTCCAAAGGCCTCTCTGAGCTTCTGCTGTTCCTTACTCTCTGCAGCCTGGAAGGTCCTCCTGTTATCGATGCAATTGGGAAAGCCATTTTCTGAACCACTGCTGCAATCTAGACACTGTGCTAGAGGCTGAAGAAGCATTTCATTCTCACAAGAACCTCCTGAGATGTGATTTTATCCTGATTCCTACTGAGGAAGTTGAGAATCAGGAGAGTTAAGTAACATGATCAAGACAACACAGCCAGTAAAATGCGGAATTGAATCTTACATCCAGATAAATTTGTGTACTTTCTGTTGTAACATGATGCTTTGAAAAAGCAAAGGCTAGGTTTCTTCTGAAGACCACTGAATTTACAAAATTATTAAAATATAAATGAGGGCTATAGAAATTTTGGAGAAGTGGTAATTCTTCCCCAAAGCACATGAACATTTCCAACATTAGGGAGTCTTTGAGGCCATTATGTGACAGGTACATACATATGTAATAGGTACATACATACACATAGTAGATTTGTATATAATATAAACTTAAGCTATATAATCTACATACACATGTAATGTACATATAGTAATGTAAATCGGCACACACACATATGCATACATATGGACACAGAAATCACAGAATCACTGCTGACCCACTGACTCATCCTCTGGCTGATCAGTGAAAGTCTACAGATGAAAAGTGATTTTGGAGGGTCTAATCAGCAGCAGTTAATAGAAGATGTCCACCTTGGTAGGACCTTAACTGAGAGACTTTCGGTACCCTACAGTGTCAGAAGTGGTGTGTGTGTCTGTGGGTCTGTGTCTGTGTGTATATTGGAGGGTTATAGGAAGGCGTAGAATAACTTTAGATTCTGAAGACCTCCAGAAATGCCTATGATAATTCTTAAGGTTGATTTGTTAGGGAGTTTGCCTGTTGGAATACATTAAATTAGAAAGGTGACTACAGAAATGAAGCCACAGAACTTAATATTACATGTGAATTGCTCTGAGAGTTAAATCAGCACTTTTCTTGCCTTCAGCATATATTCGAAAGGAGCTTATGCCCTTTTGGAACAACCCAGTAAATTTAAGCAATAAAGCAAAGGTCCCCTTCTAGGAGGACGTAATATATAAAGACAAAAACATCAGCTATAAATCAATGCATATTGATTTAAATAAATAGAATCATTGCCCTCCAGTAAACCGAACTCAGAGGCTGAGCAGAGTAGTATCCCTATTCAGAAACACATTGGCTTTGCGTTTCTAAGCAGAAAACCAAAAGGGTATCCCAGGCAAGACCCAAATTACCTGCATTATCTTACAGTTTCAGATTTTATCCAGATGTTATGCACATGAAAGCAAAGCCGGACAGAGGCATTGGACTGTGGATGCGAAAATCTTAGCTAGAAGGCATCCATGTCTGTTGTAAATCAAACTGTGGCAGTGATGAGACTTTCATAAAGAGAGATTAAGGCCACAGCCCCAGGAAGTACAACCTCAGACTACTTCTGTGCTGCTGTCCTCCTGATCCTCCACCAGGTGCTCCCAGTGTGGTCCCAGATATTGTGATAGAGTTTCACCTATATTAATTTTTAATGTAATTGTTACGATAATAACCCGATGAGCAGATATTACTACCTCATACACCTTGCTTCTGGTCAACAAAGTCAGAGCACTATGTTATGACATATAGTCACCTCATTCACAAACCATACATCAATTCACACAGCTCATACTAGAAGAAACAGCCATGGACAAGCGTGGGAGTCTGGGAATCTACTGCTAATCTTCAGTCTTATTAGCTGTGATCTATCATTAATTAGCTGTCTGTTCTTCGGCAAGGCCATGTTTGCCAATAGGCCGCAGACTCCTTAACTGAAATGTAAAGATGGAATTTTCTGGCTGAAAAGTTCCCAGTATGCCATTTTCCTTTGATTTGGGAAAAAGTACAAAATCCAGCATCAGAGAAAGTTTTGAATCTCAAACTTAGATTCAGATCTGGCCTCCCTTTTTCTAGGCAGTATGAAATAAAGCCCCTTTTGTAAACCTCATGCTCCTGCCTTGCAAAATGAGGACATTTTCACAGTGCACTTAACCACAGTCTCCAAATGCTAAAAGAGAACTCATGAACTATAGTTAGATCTCCCAAGGGAAAGTTCAAGTGAAAAGTCTCTGGCCTTGCAAAAAGCATATATTTGAGCAATAAGAAGCTTCCTACTATGACCACCATCATAAGAGCTATCAGGACATTTAGCCACAAAAAATCTTCCCTTAACCCTACTTGTTCCAGGAAATGTCAGGCCACACAGTATCCTCTGCCCGTAACACTTAAGAAGCCCTCCTCTGGTGAAATATTCCCCATACTGGATTGCTTCTTCCCTTGTGGCTATCCAAGGACTGGAAAATGTACCTAAAGACCAGTTAGAAAATCTCTCCACTTCTTAAAAACCCACCTTAAATAGAATTCTTGCCAATCAGTGTTTCTTCTTTTTATCCTATGAAACTTCTCTCTTCCAAACACTGAAACAAAGAACAGTAAATGGGCTTCTTTAACACAAGTTTATGAATATTTTTCAATTTATTTTGTCTTGAACTTGGTTTTGACTGCAAAAAAGGGTTGAAGTGAAGAAAGTCCAGCATAAGGATGCTGACTTTTCCCCACAATCTAAATTAATAAGCAAATAGAGAGAACAATAAATAAGTCTGAATACCATCAATTAAGATTTTCAGTATACTACAACTGATTATATATTACCTAAATATGGATTCTTTTGTTCTTTAGAGTTTTCAAAGTGACTTGCACATTTTGACTGATGGGTTATTAGACCGGTGCCTTATCTCAGAATAATGGTGGTATAGTCCATGGACAGAGGTTTAAGGCTGTGCCAGGTACTGAACAGGACATCTGTCTCTTATCCAGCTGAGATTTGTAGGTCCTTCATCAGTCACAGAATTGACTTGTCGGTCTCCAATGTTTCCAAATTTTCTAAAGCGTTTTCCGTGTCTTTGCTTAGCAGAAAACTCACCTTTTATGCAAATCCCATTCTATAATGAATTCCACCCAGCCATTCAGTTTTATAGACTTTTTTATACAAACATACTGCTGAGGTGTTTCTGATTGCACCATATAAATCATAACGGTGGGTTGATGAGTTTTTTTCTAGACACTTTGTCTTTTCTCATACCTTCCCTATTGTTATTAAATCAAGCAAATGTTTACACATTTTGATGGAAATAACACAAGAAAAGACAAGATACTCTTGTGTATGCTAAGGGGCTGGCTAAATGAATCATTAAGATCCAGCCTTGTAGACATATTCACACTGCAGACAGATAGTAGAGGAAGATAAAGTTCAGAATATACATATGTAGATTATGCAAATAAACCTCCACTGTTGAAATAATATTGTTGAAGTCATAAAAGATTAAATACTATTTATTTAATTTTATTTTTGAAATGGAGATTTCATTGGTTTTGTGGAAAGCTTCTGCCTATTACAAAATTTTGGAAGCTCACAGCCGATATTCATCAAGGGCACACATTGGCAAGATAAAGAAAAGTCTTTAAATTGGACTAGCCCTTTTCAAAACAGTAGGGTCAATTAAATTTTCTTTTAAAATCTTCCAACTCATTTTTTCTTGGTTCTTTTGCTTCCCCAGCAGAGTAAGGTGATCAAGAAGGCTTCTTTTAACAGATAATATGGGAATCATGATTTTAAAGACCAGATGGATACAGACATTTAATGAACTGAAGAAAGAGCACCATTGCCGATATCGTGCAGAGAAAACTAATAAGGCACTCTTAAACTTGGCAGGTTAAAGAAACAGGAAGAAGCTGTAGAAGTGAGGGGGAAAGTACAATAGACAGAAGTGGAAGCAGTAAGCAGGGATACAGGTGTAGGGATTTCAAGGGCAAGATCAAGATTTGTAGTTTATTCTTAATGCAATGGGAAGCCACCAGAGATTTTATCAGTAAGATATTCAGTAGGAAATATATAGTGCCCCAAAAAGTGTTCAATTCAAAGGAATTTAATGGCAGGATTTCTTAGAGGTATGGAAAGTGTGAGGCAGGAAATGACAAGACATGCTGGGTATTTCATGAATTAGCACCTACTGGAAGATCTTACCCCTTGGCTGGAAGGTGAAAATAGAGTCATCGGTGTTACCACAGTAAATTAGAATCAGAGATATGGAATAAAGGCTGTCAACCAGAGCTATCGACCTAAAGAAATACAGCCACTGTTAGAACGAACAAACAAGAGAGAGCAATAGAATAAATATCTTAACCTCTCCGTCCTCTTCTCCTTTTTGTTTTCTGGTGCCGGAGAGCAAGGCAACCTCAATGATGCACTCTGTTCAGGTGTAGTGTTCTGACCATGGCAGAGAAGGAGAATGACTAATGGGGACAGTGTGGCAAACATAGATGATCCACACAGGAGTTTTATATGGGACTCATAAAAGAAAATGTTTTGGACTTAAGAAAAAATGTTTAATCTGAAATTAACAATGATTTTTGAAAAATAAAATGGCTCATAGTTTTGTTTGGAACACAGCAAACTGAAGAAGTGTCAGAGCAATGGAGACTGGCAAGTCCTTGTCCCTGGCTTTGGTTCTGAGTTTGACTAAGACAGGTTTCAGAGCCAAACTCTTCAGAAAGCAAGTGTTTAACAATGGTCAAAACAAAAGTGCACTCAGTAAGTTTGAGAGTCTTCAAGCCCAGAGGTGGGTGTACTGAGGGTCAGGCATAGTTTTTTGTCTTGTCTTTTGTACTTGCATGGCTTATGGGTCATAGCTAGGGAGGTCTGGCAGAGGTTGCCTTCAGTCATCTAAGAAACTCCTCCTACCAGTGGGGAGGAGGAGTTTTTGGCCCTATACAGTACTTTTTGGAACTCTCAACTCTCACAGCAGCCATCCCCTGCAAGGGGTGTCAAAACTACAATATAAATGTATTATAATGAAGCTATAGGTTACTGGAGAGCATGGCTATAGGGAAATGTGCATGCCTGATCACTAAGCCTTTCCCTGGTTGCATTCTGAAGGTAATTGGTGGTTTTCATCTTTTCGTTCAGACAGTCCCATTCTAGGCTCATCTCTAGTCTATCACAATTATGAGAGGGTGGCGGAGCAACTCCCGAATCAGCCCATTTTAATCCTGATCAAGAAGCATTCTCTTTGGATGAAAAGTCATCAAAGACAGATGAAGAGAATGTTCAAGGTCCTAAATGCATCTAATCTCCTCTTGTAGACTGTTTGCATAGCATGCATTCATTTCAAAACCTGACTGTATTGAATTATCTGGTCAGATTGTCTTGTTCTTTTTTTTTTGTAATGCAAATTTCTTGAGTCCCTCAGGCACATTGAACCTTTTTATCACCTTTCAAAATTCTGATGCAGAGTCATATTTAAGAACCACTAGTGTAGCACATTAACAACAGGTTTTGCCAACACATATAGATTCCATGGTGGGCTCTACTAATGTCTGTAGTTTTTATACAATTTACTTCTTTGAGTTTTATTTCCTTTTTGATAAATGGAGATAATTGAAAATAATTGAAATATTAAAGCAGATATAAATATTAGTGAAAATGTGAAATATCTAAATGTGTGAGCTGCAGATGAAGAATTTTTTGAGGGAAAGTCATAGTCTTAAATGTACACACTAAAATATAAGACTGAAAACCAATTAACTAAAATTTACTTCAACACATTAATGAAAGAACAGTAAATGAAACCCCATAAGTAGAATGATGGAAAAAGGTAAAGAAAAACAAAGGAAACTAAATAGAACACACATACATAATATAAAAAATTAACAAATTAGTTTTTTCTTCAAAAGGAGGAATAGAGTTTACAAATCTTTATAAAACTAATCGAGCAATAAAGAGCAAAATAACAAGTAGCTAATGTCAAAGGGAAAAGTGGATCTCATTATAAATCTTACAGATAATAAAAAGATACTGAAAATATTGTGAAAACCTCATGCTTACTAAAAAAGCAGAAACAAAATGCACAAGCACTCCAGATGCAGATAGCTTCAAAATATTTAACTCTCCCAAACTCTTACAGTTTTTTAAAATCAATATTAAGTAAAATATTTCAGAGACTAAAAAAAAAGAAGAAAGAAAAGTTCTCAGTTGATTTTATGAGGGCAGCCTACTCATGATCTCAGAACCTAACAAAGAAATTATAGGAAAATAAAATTATAAGTCAGTATTTTGTTCATAGACAACTCTAACAAGAAAGTAGTAATCTTCATTCAGTGAGATTTAAAATAATAATACACAATGACCAAGTAGGGTTTATGTTAGGAGTACAAAGGTAGTTTAACACTTAAAAATTGATTATTACATTAATTAAATAATAGGAACAAATCATTTATCATCTCAAATTATGCAGAAGAATAACTTCATAAAATTCAACACCAATTTATTTTATATATAAAAATGTTTTATCAAAATTAGAACAAAAATGTAATTCATTTATTTGATAATGAATTTTCCACAAAGGAACAAATGTATGGTAAATATCATAATTAATAACTACAGCTCAGAAATAAGATCACATGGATTTATGCTATTACTATTATCACTTCTATTAAACAGTATTGGAATAAGAGAAAAAAATAAATATATCAATATTGAAAATGAAAAAATCAAACTGCAGTTAACTTGAAATGTGAAAAATTCTGGATACTGCAAAAATAAGCCATTTGAAATTTTGGAGTCAACTGGATATTTTTCAGTGGAGACGTTATATATTAAAACAAAGTTTTTCCATCCTCCAGCAGTTATTGCTAGCTGGGCTGGTAGGCATCATAGCTGCTCACATTGCCCCAGCATAGCCCTGTGGTCATGCCCCACAAGACGTGTTTGTCTAACAAGGCCCACTCCACCAGACCCAGAAGACATGTTAACCTCACATAGGAGACATTCCTTGAATGCCTAGCACTGTTAGCCAGGGGGGCTTGTGTTTTGGGGCCACATGAAACTGAAACAATTACAGACAAACTTTGGAAGGCTACCACTTACAGAGCACTGTACAGAAAACAAATATAAATGAAAAGAAGACAAAAAGAAACACACCCAAGCCTTCCAGTGACCACTCTTTCAAAACTAAGAGATGTAATTCCTTTATCTAATATAAGAAACAACAGAGAGAGTCAGGAAAAATGTGAGATAAAGGAATATGCTCCAAACAGCAACAACAATAACCAAACACAAGCAAATAAAAAAGCAAACAAATAGACAATACCTCAGAAAAAGACATCAATGAAACAGAGATAAGCAATCTACCCAATAAACAGTTCAAAAGAATGGTCATTAGTAATGATCAAAGCATGGGAGAATGCTTCCTGACAGAGGGAGAGGAATGGATAAACATAATGAGATCTTCAAAAACAACAATTATAAGAAAGTTCCAAGCAAAAGTTACAGAGCTTAAGAATACACTAACCAGGGATGCCTGAGCAGCTCAGTCATTAAGTGTCTGCCTTCAGCTCAGGTCAAGATTCCAGGGTCCAGGGATCGAGACCCACATGGGGCTCGTTGCTCAGTGGGGAGCTTCCTTCTCTCTTTTCAACTCCTCTTGCTTGTGTTCCCTCTCTCACTGTGTCTCTCTCTGTCAAATAAATAAATAAAATCCTTTAAAAAAAAGTACACATTAAGCATACTGAAAAATACAACAGAGGGGTTCAACAGCAGGCCGGATGAAGGAAAAGTATGGGACAGTGAGCTAGAAGAAAAGGAAATGTGAATCATCCAGACGAAGCTGCGAGAAGAAAAATAAATAAAATAATAAATAAATAAATAAATAAATAAATAAATATAAGATTCCTGATTGGACTTTTGAGGCAACATAAAGCACTAAAATGTTTGCAATATAGAAGTTTCAGAAGAAGAGAGGCCTAGAAAACTTACTTGAAAAAAAACACATATATGTACATATAGTGGCTAAAAATTTCCCTAATCTGGGGGAAGGAAACAGACATCCAGATGTAGGAATTGAAGAGAGTCCCAAATAAAATAAACCTAAAGACCTCCATGCCAAGGCACACTATAATTAAAACAGCAAAAGTTCATGTTAAAGAGAAAATGTTAAAAGCAGCAAGAGAAAAAGTTTCTTATGTACAAGGGGAAACCCTTTGTACAAGGCTATGAGCAGATTTATCAGTGGAAATTTGGAAGAGAGTGTCATGATATAATTAAAGTACTGAAGGAAAAAATAAAAACAAACAAACAAAAAACGCCTCCAAACAATAATTCTCTATCTGGCAAGATTGTCATTCAGGATTGAAGGACAGATACAAATTTTCCAAATAAGCAAAAGTTGAGTTCATCACCACTAAAACAATCCCAAAAGAATTGTTAATGACTCCTTTGAGATGAAAGTCATGACACTAATTAATAGCAACAATTAAAAAATACTAATGTTAAAAAAATTATTGGAAATGATAAATATATAGAAAGTTAGTGGATCGAATGCTTAAAAAGCCAGTGTAAAGGTTAAAAGGAAAAGGTAGTAAAATTAACGGAAACTACAATTATTTGCTAAGGGATGCATAAAGTAAAAGGATGTGGCAAAAAATATATATAAAACATGGGAGAGGAGTAAAAATGTAAGATTTTGAATGTGTTCAAATTTAAGTCACTATCGGCATAAAATAGATTATTAAATACATAGATGCTATATGTGAACTTCATGGTAACCACAATGCAAAAAAACCATAGCAATAAAGAAGAAATCTCAACATAACACTAAAGAAAACCATTCAAACCAGAAGGAAAGAGAGAAGGAAAAGAAAAACAGAAAAGAACTACACAAACACCCAGAAAACAATTAACGAAATGACGCTAAGTACATACTTATCAATAACAACTTAAACATAAATGTAGATTACTCTCTAATCAATATACATAGTAGCTGAATGAGTAAAAATACAGCAGCCATTGATATACTGCCTAAAAGAGACTCACTTCAAGAAGTAAGGACACACAGAGACTAAAAGTGAAGGGTTGGAAAAATGTTCCATGAAAATGGAAATGAAAATAAAGCTGTTGTAGTTATACTCATAGCAAACAAAAAGACTTTAAAACAAAGACTACAATAAAACACAAGGAAGGGAATTACATAATATAAAGGATTCAATCCAGCAGGAAGATATAACATTTATAAACATATATGCACCTAATACAGGAGCACCTAGATATATAAAGCAAATATTAGTGTACCTAAAGGGAGAAATAAAAATACACTAATAGTAAGGGACTTAACATCACATTTACACTGATGGATAGATTAGTCAGACAGAACTTCAATAAGAAAACAACCTTAAAACAGTACATTAGGACCAGATGGACGTGAGAGACATATGCAGAACATTCCATCCAAAATCAGCAGATTATACCTTTTTCTCAAGTGCACATGGCACATTTTCCAGGATAGATCACACGTTAACCACAAAACGAGTCTCAATAAAATCAGGAAGACTGAGATCATATCAAGCATCTTTACCAACCACATGGCATGAAACTAGAAGTCAAGTAGGAAAACAAATAAAAACACAAATAAACAAACAAAAACAATGAAAAAAACACACAAAAATGTGGAAATTGGAAGTAGCATGAAACTATATAACTATTGGATCCTAGAATAAATCAAAGAAGAAATAACAAATATACACAAAGACAAATCAAAGCAGAGATACCAACATACTGGAAGTCCTCTAAGAGAGAAATTCAGAGTGATATGAGCTAACTCAAAAACAAACAAACAAACAAAAACTCAGATAATCTAACTTTACACCTAAAAGAAGTAGACAAAGTGCAAACAAAGCCCAAAGTAGTAGAAGCAAAGAAATAATACAGATCAGAGTGGGAATAAATGCAGTAGAAACTAAAAAAGCAATAAAACAAAAAGCTGGTCTTTTGAAAAGATAAACAAAATTGACAAACCCTTAGGAAAACTCTAGTGTGGAGGAGAGATAGGGCTCAAATAAATAGAATCAGAAATGAAGTTACAACTGACATAACAAAAATACAAAGTATCGTAAGAAATGACTGTGAACAATTATATGCCAGCAAATTGGACAACCTAGAAGAAATAGTTAAATTCCTAAAAATACAAATATTCTGAGACTGAATCATGAAAAAAATAGAAAATCTAAATAAGCTGATTACTACTTAGTAGATTCAATC
Source organism: Ailurus styani (assembly GCA_002007465.1). NCBI lineage: Eukaryota > Metazoa > Chordata > Mammalia > Carnivora > Ailuridae > Ailurus > Ailurus styani. The sequence goes on along the minus strand of LNAC01000688.1, from coordinate 107,597 downwards.
AGTAATCAAAACCTCCCAACAAACAAAGGTCCAGGACCAAACACATTCACTGGTGAATTCTATTGAGCATTCAAAAATTTGATACCCATACCTCTCAAACTCTTTTAAAAAACAACAGTTAAAAAGCAATAACAACAACCAAAAAAACAAAACAAAACAAAACAAAACACTAAAGGGGAGGAAATGCTTCCAAACTCATTTTATGAGACCAGCATTGCCCCAATACCAAAACCAGAAAAGGACGCCACACAGAAAAATAAAATTATAAGCTATTATATTTAATGAACAGAGATACAAAAATACTCAAAAAATACTAGCACATCAAACTCATTACTAAATTAAAAAGATGATACAAAATGATCAAGTGGAATTTATTCCAGGGATGCAAGGATGAAATCAAACAACATAATATACCACATTAACAAGATGAAAAATATAAATCATATAGTCATCTCAACAGATGCAGGAAAAGCATGTGACAATATTCAACATCTATTTATAATAACTCTCAACAAATTATCACAGAAAGAATATACCACAATATAATAAAACTTACTAGTGACAAACTCACAATTAATATCACACTCAGCTGTGAAAAGCTGAAGATTATTCCTTTAATATTAGGAACAGGATAAGGATGACCACCCACTCTTGCCACTTTTATTCAACGTAGTTTCAGAAGTTTTAGCCAGAGAAACTAAACAAGAAAAATAAAGACACTCAAACTGGAAAGGAAGAAGTTAAAACTGGCACTATTTGGAAATGATATGATATTTTATATAGAAAACCCTAAAGACTACCAAACAACTGTAGGACTAATAAATGAATTCAGTGAAATTTCAAGAAACAAAATCAATCTAGAGAAATCAGTGGTGTTTTTATACACTATAACTAACAGAAAGAAAACATAAGAAACAATTCCATTTACAAATGCATCAAAAAAAAAAAACTAGGAATAAATTTAACCAAGAACGTAAAAGACCCTATAAACTGAAAATTATAAGATATTGATTGAGAAAACTGAAGAAGATGTAAATGAAAAACATTCAATGGTCATTGAATGGAATTATCAACATTGTTAAAATGTTTATGCTAACATTAACATATTATCAATATGTCTCTTTATTTTGGTTAACAGTTGGGTTATGCAGTTGGCTGCTTCCATGTTGGGGGCATAGATATTTACAATTGTTAGATCATCTTGTTGGATAGACCCTTTAAGAACGATATAGTATCCTTCTGTATCTCTAATTACAGTCTTTAGCTTAAAATATAATTCGTCTGTTATGAGAACTGCTACCCCAGCTTTCCTTTGAGGTCTGTTGTCATGAATTGTAGCAGATCTTAACATTCCACTCTCAACAACAGACAGATGAACTAAGCAGAAAATCAACAAAGAAACAAGAGGTTTGACTGACACACTGGACCAGATGGACCTCATACATATATATGGAACATTCCACCCTAAAACAACAGAATACTCATTCTTCTCAAGCATTCATGGAACTTTCTCCAGAATACACCACATACTGGGTCACGAATCAGGTATCAATGGATACCAAAAGATTGAGATAATTCCCTACATATTCTCAGGCCACAATGCTATGAAACTGAAACTCAATCACAAGAAAAAGTTTGGAAGAAATTCAAACACTTGGAAGCTAAAGACCATCCTACTCAAGATATGTTTGGGTCAATCAGGAAATCAAAGAAGAACTTAACCGATTCATGGACACCAATGAGAATGAAGCCACATCGATCCAAAACCTGTGGGATATGGCAAAGGCAGTCCTAAGGGGGAAATGCAGAGCCATCCAAGCCTCACTCAAAAAAATAGAAAAATCCCAAATACACAAATTATACTTTCACCTTAAGGATCTGTAGAATCAACAACAAAATAAACCTAACCTATGCACGAGAAGGGAAATAATTAAAATTAGAGCAGAGATCAATGAATTAGAAGTCAGAAATACAGTAGAACACATTAACGAAATTAGAAGCTGGTTCTTTAGAATTAATAAGAAGAAATAAGAATAAGAATTATAAGAACTATAATAAATAAGAATTAATAAGATAGATAAACCACTGGCCAGACTTATCCAAAAGAAAAGAGAGAGGACCCAAATTAATAAAATTATAAATGAAAAGGGGGATATCATGACTAACACCAAGGAAATAGAAACAATCATCAGAATTTATTATCAACAACTATATGGCAATAAGTTAAGCAACCTGGATGAAATGGATGCATTCTTGGAAACGTAAAAACTTCCAAGGTTGAAACAGGAAGAAACTGACAACCTGAATAGACCAACAACTAGTAATGAGTGGAAGCAGTGATCAAAACCTCCCAAAATACAAAAGTCCAGGGCCTGATGGATTTCCTGAGGAATTCTATCAAACATTCAAAGAAGACATAATACCTACTCTCCTGAAGTTGTTTCAAAAAGCAGAAACAGAAGGAAAACGTCCAGACTCTAACCATCAAAGACTCCATCACAAAGGAGAATTTCAGACAAATATCCCTGATGAATACAGATGCCAAAATTCTCAACAAGATCCTAGCTAATAGGATCCAACAGTACATTAAAAGGATTATTCATCATGATCAGGTGGGATTTATCCCTGGGATACAAGGGTGGTTCAACATTTGCAAATCAATCAATGTGATAGAACACATAAATAAGGGCACCTGGGTGGCTCAGTGGGTTAAGCCTCTGCCTTCAGCTCAGGTCACAATCCCAGGGTCCTGGGATCAAGCCCCACATCGGGCTCTCTGCTCAGCGGAAAGCCTGCTTCCCCTTCTCTCTTTGCCTGCCTTCCTGCCTACTTGTAATCTCTCTCTCTGTCAAATACATAAATAAAATCTTTTAAAAAAAGAACACATAAATAAGAAAAGAGACAAGAACCACATGGTCCTCTCAATTGATACAGAAAAAGGATGTGACAAAATATAGCATCTTTTCCTGATTAAAACTCTTCAGAGTATAGGGATAGAGAGAACATTCCTCAACTTCATAAAATCTATCTATGAAAAACCCACAGCAAATATCATTCTCAATGGGGAAAAGCTGAGAGCCTTCCCATTGAGATCAGGAACACAACAAGGATGCCCAGTATCACCACTATTGTTCAACATCATACTAGAAGTCCTAGCAACAGCAATCAGACAACAAAAATAAATAAAATGTATTCAAATTGGCAAAGAAGAAGTCAAACTCTCTCTCTTCGCAGATGACATGATACTGTATGTGGAAAACCCAAAAGTCTTCACCCCCAAATTACCAGAACTCATACGGCAATTCAGTAATGTTGCATGATACAAATCAATGAACACAAATCAGTTGTTTTCTTATACACTAACAATGAAACCATAGAAAGATAAATTAGAGAATCAATTCCATGTACAATAGCACCAAAACCCATAAAATACCTTGGAATGAACTTAACCAAAGAGGTACAGGATCTGTACTCTAGGAACTACAAAACACTCATGAAAGAAATTAAAGAAGACACAAAAAGATAGAAAAATATTCCATGGTCATGGATCAGAAGAATAAACATTTTTAAGATGATTATGCTGCCCAGAGCAGTCTATACTTTCAATGCCATCTCAATCAAAATACCAATGGCATTTTTCAAAATGCTGGAACAAGCAATCCTTAAATTTGTGTGGAACCAGAAAAGACCCTGAATCAACAGAAAATTTTGAAAAAGAAAAAACAAAGCTGGGAGCATCACATTGCCTGATTTTAAGCTATATTACAAAGCTGTGGGGCGCCTGGGTGGCTCAGTGGGTTAAAGCCTCTGCTTTCGGCTCAGGTCATGATCTCAGGGTCCTGGGATCGAGGCCCGCATCGGGCTCCCTGCTCAGCGGGGAGCCTGCTTCCCCCTCTCTCTCTCTGCCTGCCTCTCTGCCTCCTTGTGATCTCTCTCCCTCTGTGAAATAAATAAATAAAATCTTTAAAAAAAAAAAAAAACAACAAAGCTGTGATCACCCAGACTGCATGGTACTGGCACCAAATTAGACACATAGATCAATGGAACAGAATAGAGAGCTCAGATATGGACTCTAAACTCCATGGTCAACTAATCTTTGATGAAGCAGGAAAAAATATCCAATGGAAAAAAGATATTCTCTTCAATAAATGGTGCTGGGAAAATTGGACAGCTATGTATAGAAGAATGAAACTCTACAATTCTTTCACACCATACAAAAAGATAAACTCAAAATGGATGAAAGACCTCAATGTGAGGCAGGAATCTATCCAAATCGTAGAGGAGAACATAGGCAGTAACCTATTTGACATCGGCCACAGCAACTTCTTTCAAGACACGTGTCCAAAGGCAAGGGAAACAAAAGGGAAAATGAACTATTGGGACTTCATCAAGATAAAAAGCTTCTGCACAGCAAAGGAAAAGTCAACAAAACAAAGAGGCAACTCACCGAATGGGAAAAGATATTCGCAAATGACACTACAGACAAAGGGCTGATATCCAAGATCTATCAAGAACTTCTCAAACTCAACACCCAAAAAACAGATACTCAAGTCAAAAAATGGGCAGAAGACATAAACAGACACTTCTGCAAAGAATACATATAATGGCTAACAGACACGTGAAAAAATGTTCATCATTATTAGCCATCAGGGAAATTCAAATCAAAACCACATTGAGTTACCACCATACACCAGTTAGAATGACAGAAAATGACAAGGCAAGAAAAACCAAATATTGGACAGGATGTGGAGAAAGGGGAACCCTCTTATAATGTCAGTGGGAATGCAAATTGGTGCAGCCACTTTGGAAAACAGTGTGAAGTTTCCTCAAATAATTAAAAATAGAGCTACCCTCTGACTCAGCAATTGCACTACTGGGTATTTATCCCAAAGATACATATGTAGTGAAAAAAACAACCATATACATACCAATGTTCATAGCAGCAATGTCCACAATAGCCAAAATGTGGAAAGAGCCAAGATGCCCTTCAACAGAAGAATGGATAAAGAAGATGTTGTCCATATACACAATGGAATATTACTCAACATTCAGAAAGGATGAGTACCCAACTTTTGCATCAATATGAATGGGACTGAAGGAGATTATGCTAAGTGAAATAAGTCAAACCAGAGAAAGTCAATTATCATATGGTTTCACTTATCTGAGGAACATAAGTAATAGCATAGAGGACATTAAGAGAAGGAAAAAAAAAATGGGGCACCTGGGTGGCTCAGTGGGTTAAAGCCTCTGCCTTCGGCTCAGGTCATGATCTCAGGGTCCTGGGATCAAGCCTCACATAGGGCTAATAACATTGTATGGTGACAGAGTAACTACACTTGGGGTGAGCATAGCATAATGATGGAATTGTCAACTCAGAGGTTGTGCACCTGGAACTAATGTAACATTGTGTATCAACTATATTTTAATGAAAAAAAAAGGCATAAGAAAAGCAAAGCAAACAAAATGAAACAAAAACAAGCTCGTAGATACAAAGAACAGATTAGCTCTTAGCAGAAGGGAAGAAGGTTGGGTTTGTGGGTGAAATAGGTGAAAGGAGTCAAATGCACGGTGGTGGACGGTAACTAGCTTTTGGAGGTAATCACTGTAATGAATACAGATGTTAACTTATAATCCTGTATGCCTGAAATTTGTATAATGCTACATGCTAATTTTATTTTAATAATAAAAAATAAGAATAGCTTTATCCATATTGTAGCATACATCAGGGGGAAAAAAAAGAAAAAAGAAAAAAGAAAAAATTATTAAATGTGATAATGCTTTATTTCTTCCAGACAACACATACATAGAAAGCCTGTGTCCTTATCAACCTATTAATGGAGAATATCTGTACAGCTAGATAAAAATAGCCAAAAATTATTTAAAAATATGCTAAAAATTACCTAACTGTGAGAAAGTATGTCTTATCTGCATTTCAACTTTTGCATCTTGGTGCATTTTTAAATTTATTCTGTCTTGGTTCATGTCTCAGTTGAAAATTTTGCCTCATAACAAAGAGGAGGAAAAAATCCACACATTTACTTTCTTCAAATCAACATGAGTTATTAAGTAATAGGAACATACATTAGAGAAAAGTGAGGGGTTTATATTTTATGAAGTTTTCCCAAAAGATTATCATAGTCTCTAAATTTATAGTCATTTATATTTTTTATCAAATTTCTTACACTCTATTGTTACCCAAACTTTTATCTGTTCATTTATTCATTTCTGGCATAGACTAATTAAATCTGTAATAATTAATGAGAACATGTATTCATTTTACTGTAAATAATACATCAGTGACAATTCTTAATTCATCTTTTTAGGAGTTAGAGTTAATGTGGTCTAAATTTTTCTTTTTCCTGTTAATTTTCACTGAACTCTGTCTCATTCCAGCAATTAGTAATGTTCATGGATACATGAATTATTTGAAAAAAATACATCTCATTAAGATATGGGTTTCATTTAAAAATTTACTGTTTATGTTTAATAATTATTAATCCAAATTTGTATTATAATGTTTTAACCAGTTGTGTGCTACTAATAATTGTAATGATAGCTTTATCCAGAAAGAAAGGAAAAAAAAAACTGCTTCATGCTTTTTTGATTACAAGATATACAAACACCTGATTTATATATGTAGACATATTTTATGGCAGAGATTCATAAAATGGTGTTAAGTAAAAGATTTTCAGTAATAAAATATGTTACATTAGGATTAAATTCTGTGAGAAAATATGGAAGGGAAGTACAAGATTAGGGGGCAAGTGAAATACTATAAAATTTATGACTCTTAAAGAAGCTTTTCACTTTTATTTTATTTTTTTATTTATTTATTTATTTTTTTTTTAAAGATTTTATTTATTTATTTGACACAGAGAGAGAGATTACAAGTAGGCAGAGAGGCAGGCAGAGAGACAGGGAGAGGAGGAAGCAGGCTCCCTGCTGAGCAGAGAGCCCGATGTGGGCCTCGATCCCAGGACCCTGAGATCATGACCTGAGCCGAAAGCAGAGGCTTTAACCCACTGAGCCACCCAGGCGCCCAGAAGCTTTTCACTTTTAAATGAATACTTGTAGGCATCTAATTGTTACAGTATTACTGTTCTATTGGATACATTCAAAAGTCACATGTCAATTTTGTTTTAAAATGTTAGTATTTTAAAACATTAACATATACACCATTTGTAACTATAGTATTTAAACACAAGAAGAAAATGTTTGAAATCTGCTTAAAAATTGCAAAGAAATATTTTTCACATTTCTTTAGAAGATATTAGAGCAAAAACATTAAAGCTCATCTGACTGGATCACTTATCAGTTCCCTTGAAAACTGACTCTTGACTTGCCACAAAACTTATTCAAGCTCAATTTTTGTTTTTTTTAAGATTTTACTTATTTATTTTGAGAGAAAGAAAGAGTGCAAAAAGGGAAAGGGGCAGAGGGAGAGAGGGAATCTCAAGCCAGCTCACGTGGACCATAGAGCCCTAGGCAGGATGTTCTCACCAAGGGAAATCATGACCTGAGGTGAAATCAAGAGCTGGTTGCCTAACCAAATGAGCCACCCAGAACCCCTATTCTACCTCAGTTTTAAGATCAAGTCTATAAAACCTAGAAAGAAGGAAAGGAAGGAAGACTCAGTGCAAGTCCAAAGAGCAAATAGGAAAATCTCCAGAAATATAATATGGCATTTAACCCTGAGCCAGAGAACTCAAGGCAGCAGATTTCCTTTCCTACCTCTAACAGGAAGGTGGCTAGTCACAGAGGAGAGTGGTGCACAGCCAAGTTGGGCAGAGTTTGAAATGGGCTCTGTCACTTGGGATCCATCCAAACCCAGCAGCCATGGAGTTCCTGGATAAGTTTTCAGTTTTATCAATTCCTCCAGGTTCCTCGGCTCAGTTTTACTTTCTCTGGAGGTTAAGACTCTCACCCTGCTCTGCTTACCTCCAATATCCTAGCTCTCTCAATCCTTAACTTTGTCCAACTCTAAGAGGGAACAATGTGATGGTTGCAGGCATGGTACCTCTGTCCTTCCCAGGTCCTATGTCTTCCCTTAAATGGGCAACCATAACTCCTTCGTTAGCCCACAGGTCTTTGGAGTACAGCATAGCTATGCATAGATATGACATATATACCTATGTGTGTGCAACAGGCCAACATTCAGGTATGCCCTTGTCACAGGAGGAATGTTTTTCTCTTAGAATTTTCAAGATTAGTTGATTCCCATCTCAAAGGATCCTGGAAAATAGCATCCATCAAGATGTTCTCACCCAGATTGTGTAAATGAAGGAGGTTGCATTTTAATGGCAGTCTTGTCTCATGCTTGTGGTACCATGATGCTCTCAGACACATCTCTGGGTCTGAGCAGTGGTAAAAGTGCCTCTCACCTTGCAAACCCTGCTCATGCAGAACTTTCATCCTCAGAAGCTAAGCCTGCTGTTACTCTTCCTAGTCAGCCTATGCAACTATTTTGGTAGTTATCATATTTCAAAATAACTGTGTTCCTGTCTATCTCCTTTATCTTTAGTCTTCCTTTGTAATAGGAGAGGAAAAGAAAATACTCATTCCCAAAAGCATTAATCAATTCTTGTTTCTCCACAAAGTGCTGAAATTTCCTGAACTTGTCTCAAAGGGTATATGCAATCAAAATACATGAAGAACAGGAGCTAGTTCATCCATTTGGCTCAAAATTTAATCTACTGGTTATCTAATTTAAAGGTTAGAGGTCATAGAAAGAAGGAGTTGGGACCAATTCACAGAAATTCAGGTGAATGCCTAAGTTTGTACATCATGCTCTCTGTAGGACAGTCCATTCATCTCTCAAACTAACTATCCAGGTAGGTATTATACCAACTATCAGGTAGATAGATACCAAACTATCAGGTAGGTATTATAAAGATCATCAGAGGGGGCGCCTGGGTGGCTCAGTGGGTTAAAGCCTCTGCTTTCGGCTCAGGTCATAATCTTAGGGTCCTGGGATCGAAGCCCACATCGGGCTCCCTGCGCAGCGGGGAGCCTGCTTCCCCCTCTCTCTCTGCCTGCCTCTGCCTCCTTGTGATCTCTCTCCCTCTGT